>CM053792.1:387975893-388285893 GCA_028749045.1 Cupressus sempervirens
AATTTTGTCCAATTTATTCACCAAAGTCCTCTTTTTCTCAAATAAATTTTAAAAAGAGGTTATATTCTACCCTATCACCTTTTATTTTATAATCTTTTATTTGTTTTCATGTTCTTATCATCGAGAATCTCATAATAGGAGTTCTCCACCATTATACAAGCAGTCTTCTTAGATCATGGTTCAACATCCACATAATTTTAAATGATCTAAAGGAGAATTAGTCTCATTACCCTCATTCTAGTCCAACAACAAGTCACTATGATCTTAACTAGATTGGGGATGATCTTCAAGGAAGAAGTTTATTACGTTATACTAGTTATCAAAGAGGATGAATATATCAAGCCTAACCTAGATCAAGTTTAACCCTTGCCTTCTATTAGACTAGGTGAACTAAGCTCCATGAATATTTATATTCATAAGACTCATTGCAAATAAGAACTCCCTTGAGTCATTCATACTTTCATTTAAATATTCTGACACCCCAAAAGTTTTATAGGGATACAAAGAAAAGTTCAAATCTCTAATAACTATCCATTTTTCATGGTTATTTCTAGCTATTAAAATTAAGAGAGAGACCCAAATATATTTCCTTGGGTAATTAATGTTTGGGGAATAAATATTAATCAAGTTCCATGATCAGACCAAAATCACATTATTGCAAGAAATAATAAGACTATTGGTGGAGGAATGCAAAAGGTATCCTACCACTTTATTAGGGTTCCATATAGTAGTTATACCTCTTGATGCCCCATAAGAATTCAAAACCTCCCAATCGCTATCATTTTATATTTTATCAACAATTTTTCCAAACCCTTCCTTACTCATTTTCATTTCTTGAATGAGAAAACTATCCACCTTGTTCTCTTGAATAGAACATTTCAGCATATGTTGTTTAGCCATGTTATTCAAACCTCTTATATTCCAAGACATTATCTTCATTTAAAAAAATAAGAAGTAGTAAATCCTAAAGTTCTACCAACAACAAGGAAGAAACATCTCCTTTGTCATCCCAATGGACCCTTAATTTTTATTTCTTCTAGCATTTAAAACCCCATCTACAATACTATATCTTCTACCTACAACTTCTTTTTCAATCTCTCTTTCCCTATTTTCTTTTTAAGTTGGTCTTCCTTACTAACTTTCCTTTCCAATATCTAGTTTTTTCTTTTTCTGATTACTCTTTCCTTCCACTAAGCTCTAGTCAAAATCTTCTTCATCTTTATTTGTCTTATCCCTTTGTTCCTTTGTGGGTGGGGGAACAAGAAAATCCCAAAATTGAAAGCTAATCTTAGGTTTACAATCCCAGTCAAATCCTTATTAGGTGATGGATAAATAGGGAAGACAACCTCGCACTAACATAAGATACTAAGATATTCAAAGAATTGCAGGTCTCCCATTCCCATGACTTTTTCATCTCTAACTTCTAATTATCATTTTTCAAATTAAGATGAACCACTACCTTGTCTAAAACCACCTACTAAGAGTGGTTGAGGATTCACAGCTGAGGCAAGACCTCCTTCACAACAAGAGTGATCAACACCAAAGAGCCACCTTGGGACTCTAGAATTGAGAGAGGTTTCACTCCAATAGTCAATATTATAAGCCTAGGAGTCCCTAAAGAGGAAGCCATAACCTTAAAAGTAGAACTAGAAATAATAAGAGCCAAAGGACCTTTCATCTTAGAAGTGCATGAGTTTTTCAAGTGGCATATCTCTTGCATTCCAAAACAAAAAAAAAGTAGCATTTTTTCATTTTCAAAATTTGGTGGCAAGAGCCATACTTCAATTCCATAGTGATGAAGGTAGGAAGGGTTGTGTTTAATTCAACACTAGCACATATTATAGCAAAAAGAAAATCAGATTTTGATTGTGTAATCATATCAACAATATTAAGGGATCCAAAGATTCAGTTATGCCCCTAAACACTTCATTATTCTAGAACCCCAACAATAGACGAACAGAGCACACCCAATTTGGGACCACATCACCCAAGTCAGAAGTTGAATCAAGTTTGGGATTCCACTTGTAGAGAGCTAAAATATTTCTTTAGTTGTTCCCATAAGTCCATAAACCATTAGAGAACAAAGAGAGGAAATCTTCCTTATTTACAAAGATGAACAAAAATATGTACCATGGGACATCACACTAAGCTTAGCACTTCCTTTAAAATTCTATAAGCAACACACAGTTCACTTATGAAGTTAGGTTGTTTAAGGGTCTAAAAGAATAGAATTTCCCAACTAATGATAGTTCCATTTGAAGGTTTTGTGTTAGCCATGATCTCATCAAGGGCCTACACAATCATTCCACTAATTTTGCAAGAGCCTTCATACCCAAGAAATAATGACTTGACAATGAAAGGAGAAGGGACACCATTCATATAGCAAAAGAAGCAGGGGTCATTGACTCTAGAGAAGATTCCAAAGGATTGAGAAACACCAGAGACCCCTCCAAACGGAACACCCTAGGAAAGGGAAGTAGAGAAAGTTGGATTAGGGGCAGCCGAAGAAACACAAAGAGGATGGGCAAGCCCAAACTCGAGAGACACAAGCGGTAGCCCTACTTGCATTGAGTTGAAAAGCGAGACACAAGAAATGCTACCATGGTCCCCCAATGGAGGTCCCATGGGGAGCCTAGAAGGCATGTGCAAGAAGATGAAGAAGAAGAGGGATAGTCCAGCAATAGGAATGGAAGCAAAGTATAAGAGTAAAATTATTGTTAAGGACCATATTTATAATATTGTATTGTATATTAATATTATTATATATTACTATAATTATATTTAAAAATATGAAACGATGTAATTATATATTAATTTTCTTTAAAAGAAAATCTCTCCACATATTTTATATATTTTATAATATATATTACAGATTGTAATATATAATTTATATGCAGAAGTGGAGAATTCAGCATTGAGATTGTTTTATCGTAAGAATGTGCTTGAAGGGGGAAAAAATTTAATAAAAGGTGTGCTTTTAGCAGTCACCAAAGATTCCTATCTAGCTAGGTGGTTCAAAGGATACTTCCAAGCACTATTTTTTTCAGATTGAACTACATTTATTCCTAGAAAATTCAACTTTCTCATTTTAATATTGCTCTGCAGCCAAATGGATGGCGATGAACATTATCATTGCTATTCCATTCTTACTTCCCGCACAAGATTAATATGAAATAACGCATTCAACGCTACTATAAACACAGGCTTAAGTTTAAGAATGAATAATATATCTACAAAGTCATTAAAAACGTTTAAATTTTATATTTCTATAAACTGGGATAACATCAAGCCCTAAGATTAGGGTACACGTATTCTCCAGGTGATGAATAACGTACTGGTCTGAATTGTCTACCTTGCAAGAGATATCTTCTACGACAAGAAATGTTTAAAATAACTTGATTTTAGCAGTATTTAGACAAGTATATAATCTACCCAATTCAGTTTTTAGACAAGTATATAATCTACACAATTCATTTGCTCTTGTGTTCCACTTGCTAATATTCTATGGCTGTTTGCTTTCTCAATAAAAACTTCAGATCACTTCTAAAACACACAGAATCGGAGCTGCTTTGAGGAGGATATTCAACATAAGATTGTATAGTGGAGAAGCCATGTTTGTGAAGGTTGCAGTGGCATTTTTGTGCCTTGTAAGTATTTGTAATGGTGTAGATCATATTGTGGGAGACAACAATGGTTGGGAATTCAATGTGGATTATCTGTCCTGGGCTTCCAATCATACATTTTATGAAGGTGATAACTTGGGTAAGTTTTCTCCACACTTCCCATACATTTTACTAATTAATTATCATACGTTGAATTATTTCAATCAACGTTGATTGGCACATGTTTAATTTTCATGTTTGTGTTTCAGTTTTCAAATACAACTCCATGCACACGGTGGCGAAGGTGAATAGTTCAAATTATGAATCTTGCAATCCAGATTCGCCATTGTTTGAAGATGAAACAGGCAACACCATTGTTTCTCTTGACTCAATGGGAGATCACTATTTCATATGTGGTATTGGAAGTCATTGTCGCTCAGCCAAAATGAAATTGAAGGTCACTGTCATATCTAGCACCTCGCTGTCTCCACCTTTAGTAAACAAAACACCATCAATGGTTCCTGCCGATGCCACTACCACCCCCTCCTCCACATCTCCTTTACACAAGAAGGATTTATATGTCTATGTATCAGTCTTAACTTTTGTGGGCTCTCTCATTTTCTTCTAATTGGAGCACGCAATCACATAGACTTTTTTTTAAGTTTATATGTCTATGTATCAGTCTTATCTTTTGTGGGCTCTCTCATTTTCTTCTAATTGGAGCACGCAATCATATAGACTTTTTTAAAAGTTTTGTATTATTTATAAATATTGGGTTATTTGAATTAAATTAGATAAGGTATGTACGTTGATTTGTAGTGCAGGGGTATTACAAGTCATTTGTAGATCAATATTCAGCTTTCTTTAGGGTCAGTTTGGCTGTGGGGATAAGAATATGGTAATAAACGTATTCTCGAATTGCTATTCTAGAATATGTATTCTTATTTTTGTTTGGTTCAGTCCAAATTTGATAGGGAATTCGTGGACCCAAAAATTTATGTTTTCTAAAATAAATAAACCTGGAATAGGAGTACTTATTCCAATTCCACCTATTTAGGTGGAATTTCAAATGCTCATTTTTAAGCCAAAATTGGAATAGGTATTCCTATTCACAATTCCGATTCGATGCACATTTGAAAATTTAAGAATTTAACAATATGACCATTTCAGACATATGATTTCATTTCTATGTAATATCTACTATTAATTAACATTTTAATGTTTTTTTTTTTTTTTTTTGAGATAAAATATACAATGTACACAACTTATTTTCTCAAATTAGAAGAGGAAGCTTTACTATAATTGAAAATAAAAAATTACAACTATAGAACTCTAAATATGAATATAATTTATGTATTTTCCCAATAGAAAAATATTTTCTAAGATTTTAGTACATAAGGTGAATTAATTAAAATATAAATTAACAAAAAATATATTTTCCTTTGGTTCTCAATTTTGAATATGAAACCTCAATAGTTCTTCCATAAATATAGATGAGAAATGTTATCTTGTATGAACGCTTAATTTATGATAATTCAATCTTACATACAATTTAATTAAAGAGAAATAAGTTGAAAATATGTGTGCATAGTAGTTGAATTATAAACATTTTTTAAAAAGACTTTATTGTTTAGTGCTCAAAAATAGTATATGCGACTAATTTAGTTAATATATCATAATATGAAAAAACTTGAAATAATTAATAAATATGCTTAATTTCTTAAATCATTGGCCCAAGATTACACACAAATAGCTTAAAGAATAATTTTAATATAAAATTCATTTAAATTTGTATTACAAAATTTTAATAATTAAAATATGCATTCAAATAGAAAATGGGTAGCCTATAATCCCATATGAATATAATTATGTGTCTAATCTACCCATTGCAATAGTAAGCCATATAACCTCTATTTTATCATTTGGAGATGAGGTCATGATAATTTGGCTTTTATAAGTCATGCATGTACATTTTCTAACTTCATTGCAAAAAATGTGTATTAACTTTTGAAACACACTTTGATCTACAAGTTAATAGGCACTAACATACCATTGATGTTCCTAGAGTCATGTGGTCTGCAAAACTTGGTAACCTAAGGGAAACATGGAGGTTATCATTGCTACAAATTCTAGTTCTTTCTTTTTCAAGAATGGATAATCAAAGTATATCATTAAATGGAGTCATTTATTTCTATAACCAATATGCTTTTCTCATTAAACCCTAGCATGTAGGTTTTGACCCTATGGAGAATTTCCAAGTTCAAAATTTTCAACTTAGCTTCACCTCATTTTGTTACCTATAGAGTTATAGGGACCCAATAATGTTCAAACCATCACTATAGCTCTTGGAAAACCCATGCATTATTCTAGTGTCATAATGGAAATGAAGATAACTAATTATGTTATGACTAATCTCAAAAAACATATTTTTGCTTCTTTAGAGATCAGATTTAGGAATATGCAATAGATCAAACAAAATAGAATCTTAAGCTCTTTCATTTTATTGTTATATTATTCATGAGTGTAGACATTTATAGATATTTTATCCTTAAAGATCACTTATACCTCTCAATTGCTTCATCCTAGCTTGATTTCAAATAGTAAAGAAAAAGGCAAATCTACAATTTAAAATGTTGGACTTGATCTAGATGGCTTTATGCTAGTGAATTTTTTTTTTTTTTAAATGGATAACAACATTCAAAAAGGATACTTATTAAGAGTAAACTTCAATTACATGTTTGATATTGAAGAAAGGTTTGAGAATAGAGTATGCAACCTTGCAAAGTAGCTTCTAGACAATCAAAATTTGGGTTTATATAATCTTTATTTATTTTACATTATTAAAAAATAGTTCCATAATGTTCATAGCATATATAGGTTACTCCAAATGAAGAGATTACTCTTTCCCTAATCAAAAACTTGGATTTTATAAGCATCAAAAATCTAATAATATTTATAAGGTTATGATCGTTGAATTAATTATGACTATAGATACCTTCATTAAATATTCCTTAAAGAAATTTTATTTTTTTCATAATATTCTCTATTACTTAGTTTAAAAATGAACCTAAGTGTAAATAATCTCTTTTATTAGGATATTTATAAAAAAAATTAAAATGTAAAAGGTAAAAAACAGCCAACCCTTTTATTCAGATTGATAATGAGCAAGATATGGAGGATGAAACTAAATGTAAGTAAGAACCTAAGCATGGTGGTAGTTCAAGGGACAGAAGGTTTTCTCATCTCCTTAACAAAGATAAATAAGGGTAAGAAGATTTTGGAAGAAAATGTGTTTGGGACATCTATGCGAAGTATGAACTTGAAGAGGAAGAATAATATACTAAGAATGTAGATGATGGTGATTATGTTTATGAGGCTAAAGAACTTGAGGAAGATGAGAAGGAAAATTGATGGAGATCATGGTGAACTTGAATGAGCTAGAGTATATGATGAACATGGTGTACAAATCTCACCCCATACTAGTAATGAACCCCATGAGAATGTTTGGCCTTAACCTATCTAGAATGAAAAAAGTGCTCCCTCTAGCCTCTAGGCTCAAGTTCATGACTTACAAAACATAATTACTATTCTCAAAGGATCTATAGTGTTGTCTATAATTTTTTTTTTAAAATCAATAAAGTCATTTGATCTCTCTTTATAACATGGTTGATCAGATTGTGAAAAGGGTCAATTTTCCAAAGGTCACTAGTGAAAGAAGGTTGAAGAAAGCTACCAAGAAAAAACAAGAGGACCAAATCAATAAAGAAGAACAACACAAGTAGGATAATGAAGACTTTAAAAACTCCCTTAACAATCTATCTAAAGATTGGGATAGAATTGCTAGGATTAATGATAGCTAGGTCTTCTCAAGTTTCATTTATTTTGTTTTGTTTCCCTAATTTGGTTTTATGGCTTATTTAAACTTGAACGCAATCACTTATTTATCATAGCATGTTCTTGTTTACTAGACTTTAGAAACTATGTGATGGTATGCTCTAATAGCTTTTTCAAAAGAGTTTTAAATATTAACTCTTTTAATTATATGGGGATGATAAACTATGTCAATTATATTAAACTTATTAGTATGATAGGAGCTCTCTAGTGATGAGTATTGTGTTTTTCTATTAATTTTGTGAGTGGGGAATTTTTTCCCCTCTCTCAGCTATAATATTGCTGAATATGGATTCTAGTGTCATTTCTTACTATGTTTTTTATTGTGTGGGATCAGGGCTCTCTCTCTCTCTCTCTCTCTCTCTCTCTCTCTCTCTCTCTCCCCTCCCCTCCCCCACCCTCTCTTTATCAAAAAAATAAAAATTAAAATAATGCCTCAAATAAAATCTCTAAAGATTAAAAAAAAAGATATTAAGACAACATCAAGATGATTAAGCACTTCTTTGCGGAATCTAGTGTCATTCAAATATTAGATTCTATTTCACTCTCCATAAATGAGAGTAATATTATGGAATACTAGGGTTTTGGCTAGCACTCATCATTAAATAGTTATTTATATGACTTCATTTGAGAACAAAAGCTTAATATTATCTCCCTTCGATAGGATAATGTTTCTAAGGATATATTCTCTATCTCTTCTAATATTTTTAGACCTATATTTATTTATATTAAAATTTTCAAGGTGAGAATATCTCTTAGTCTCATTTTTTTTCTCTTTTGTAGATCTTTTTAGTTATCATCCTTGCACAATAGTGTTCAGGGGTAAAATGGAAGAATTCTAATAGGATGTAGGCCTAAACTTTACATGGCACCAAGCCATTCAAATATCTATGTGTGAGGGAAAGAGGGGAATTTCCAAACATGATTCTACTTCTAACCCAAATTAGATTAGTTGGGACCCAAATAAGAAGAGTGCTAATACTAAATATGGATTATAAAGAGGGGTGCAATATAAGGAAATGTACTCTCTTAGGCCCTTGATAGGATAATTCAAATGTGATATTGAACTAATAATGTAAATCTATATGTTATGTGAGTGTAATTATCCCAATTAAGAAGTAAATCTAGGGTAAAGTAATGAAAGGAAATAAAATATAAAGAATTCACCTCGAAATGCATAGAGAAAAAGGTATTTTCAATATAGAACTCATAGATTTGAACTGTATCTGAGTATCTATCTATGGATCTCAAAATGAAAGAACGAAACGAACAAAACTCGAAGTTCTCCCCAAAATCTAAGATTGAAGGACTATGTTGCCTTGATAATATGTCTTACAACCAAGTTGACATAATTTGGTGATTTGCAATTGATGACTCCAGAAAGCTAACAAACTATAGGTTCCCGATTTGCAATCCTTTTCACTACAACCCTTTCTTGAAACCCTTATTTGTAAGGATTTTGTATGTAAATGTATCGACGTAGATCTTGAATTAGGAGTGTATGGTATTTCCACTCTTTGCAATGGATATACCATAATTTCATAATGTTGCCATGATATAGAAGTGTTAGAAACAATAGTCCACCAAGATAACTGAGAGGGGGGGTGAACCAATTATCCAATAATTAAAAAATTTATCCACCTTAAATAATCTTAACCATTCAACCAAAGTAAATAGCAACCATAAAAAGATGCACATTCACAATTAAAATAGATATGTTAACTAGGGAAACCCTTGATCAGAGCGGAAACCTTGGTCGGAATGATGCCCACATGATGATGTACTAATATAAATATTCCTTGTTAGAGGATAGACCCTATTAGGAGTCTATTATACATTTAGTACACATGAGTCCCTATTAGGAGATTTAAATCCTTGTTAGAAGATTTTAACCCTATTAGGAGTCATGCCAACCCTGTTAGGAGCTATGAAGACAGAAGGACCCACTATCCAAACACCTTTTGGGGCAAGACCACTGAACTCACTGTCCAACTGATCTCTCAACTATTCCTTGCAAAATAATTGTCTGTATTGTACTTTAACTTCTTTCCTCTATCCTGTCAACTAGACCAATCCCTATCAGACCTTATAGACTAGGTCACAAACCTTGGATCCAAGTATCAAACTTGGGATCACACAATAAAGCCTTGACAATGAAGTTTCTTTCACCTTCACTCTGCTCTTCTTATCTTTACATTACACTCTTCATGTTACTTATAATCACTCACTTGTATCCATACATGATAAAGGAAAATGTCCTTCCTTTATACCAAATCCATACAACAATTCCCTAATTTGGCTATTACACCTTCTTAATTAATTATTATAGGACCAAATTAAGAACACATTACACTTAGCGATAACATTAATCTTCCACCTTATAACTTGAATAACCTTTTGTATGTGTAATATTATGATGAGAGAGCTTAACCACATCATATCCAACATGTCTTCTACACATCTTTAACTTCAGCTTCTCAAAATAACAAATCTACTAAGAGATATAACAAGTTTACTAGAACAAGCTTTTGTAAACTCTATATTAGAACAGTCTTCACCAAAACTTGCATAACTTCTTCCAGACTTCATATCTTATGCTTTTGAGGTTAGTTGCATATACTAGACACTTAGTATAATCTCACTTTAACCTTTCTTAGTGAAAGTACTCAATTATCTATCTATACCAACTTGATCTTTCCATTTTTCTTCTATCGAATATCACAAAAAATTGCTATCTTGACATCAATGACAAACATAGTCATGTATGTAATGTATCATCATGATAATCATCTAATCATGTTTCTACAATACTCCCCCATACAAATATCATTAGTATTCATGCTTCCAACAATCTCCCCCTTTGGCATCGATGGCTACATATATGAAAAACATTTAGTTCCAAAAATACCAACTGTAAGAGACTATTAACCTTTCTTTTCAAATCCTCTTCATCAAATATTCTTCCCCATTGATATACCTCAATGTGCTTTATATCAAACATGGTGTACTTCTCCCAAACTATTTTTCATGTTGTACTTCTCCCCCATTGACATCAATGTCAAAGCTTTCAGCAACCATCAATCTTTACAACAACTGTCTCTGACTTGCTCAAGTGTCCAAAGATGCTATTCAAAAATAACATCCAACAAGAGTCCTAGATGACTCTGTCCATCACAGATACTCCCCCATACAGGAAGCATCATCATTTAGTCTAGACAACCAATAGTTCTCTGTTACACTAGACTGATGCACTCTTGCATCATCTACTTTGATGTAGGAAGGGGCATAATCCCCTAGCATACCTCGCAAATACTCAAAAGTCTCTTTGGGAAGAGGCTTAGTGAAAATATATGCAATCTTCTCTTTGGTTCTTACATACTCCAATCTAATTTCTTTTTCTACAACTTTCTCTCTTAACATGTGATACTTAATAGAAATGTGCTTAGTCTTAGAATGCAACGCTAAATTCTTGGACATATTTAGTATACTTGTGTTATCACAATGTGTGACAACAGGTTCACTAAGTTCTATCCTTATATCCTTCAACATCTGCTTCATCCAAACAACTTGACTACAATTGTTTGTTGTTGCAACATATTCTACTTCTAATGTACTTTTTGAGGTATAGTCATATTTCCTACTTAGCCAAGAAACCAATCTTCCTCCAAGAAAGAAGGCTCCACCACTGGTGCTCTTTGTGTCATCTGTATTACCTATCCAATCAACATCAGTATAAGTATATAGAGTAAAATCATTAGATCTATCATACCATAATCTAAACTCTGGTGTTCCTTTCAGGTATCTAAATATCCTTTTGATTGTTGCATAATGTGCTTCTCTGGGGTCAGATTGAAACCTTGCAACAATTCCAACTGCATTTGCTATGGCCTTGTGTGAGTCAAATATTGTAATCCTCCAATCATAGATATGCACTTCTTCTGCTCAATAGTAGGTGTCTCATCCTTTGTAGATAAATTGTGTCCAATTACCATAGGTGTTCCAATGGGTTTACATGAACTTCCAAACCAAACCTTTTCAGTAGATCTTTCAAATACTTAGTTTGAGAAATAAAGATTCCTTCTTTGTCTCGCACAATCTATAATCCTAGAAAATATTTCATTTTTCCTATCATGATCATTTAAAATCCCTTCTTCATTTCTTCTACAAACTTGTCACTTTCATCATCATTTCCTCCAAATATGATATCATCAACAAATATTACCAAAATTATCAATCCATCATCAATTCATTTCCAATATAGATTACTATTTGTCATACCTTTTCTATATCCAAGCTTTGTCAAATGCTTGTCCAACCTTGCATACCAAGTTCTAGGTGCTTGCTTCAAGCCATGCGATGCTTTCTTCAATCTACATACTACATCCTTGTCATCTATTAAAGGACAACCTTTGGTTTGGTCTATGTATACCTCTTCTTCAAGTTCTCCATTCAGAAATGTTGACTTGACATCCATCGGATACACTTTGAATTTCTTATATGCTACATATACTAAGAATAACCTTAATACTTATATTCTTGCCATAGGTGCATAGGTTTCATCATAGTCTATTCCTTCTTTTTGTGAGTAACCTTTACATACTAATCTTTCTTTGTTCCTTACAACTTCACCTTGTTCATTCATCTTGTTTCTAAATACTTATTTTTTTCCTATCACATTCTTGTCTATTGGTCTTGGAACCAATTCCCATGTCTCATTCTTTACTATCTGATCCAATTCTTCTTTCATATCTTGCTTCCAATAGTCATCTTTACATGCTTCATCAACATTCTTTGGTTCAACTTGAGATATCAAACATAGTTCTTCATTGATTCTGCTTCTTTTCATCACACCTTTATCTCTGCTTCCGATGATATGCTTGGGTGGATGATTCTTTTTCATATTCTTAACAAAAGTAGGAGTTGGCGTCTCAACTCTTAGCTCTATTGAAGGTTCTAAGCTTTGTTCTTGCCTTAGCTCTCCTTCATTCTACAAATAATTGTTAGTCTCAAAGAATACTTCATCATTCCTTGGTTTAGTAACAACATTCTCATCATCTAAATTGTAGTCAACTATTTTTTCTTGTATCCTAAATTTCTCATCAACTCATACATTTGTACTTTCAACAATAGTCTTAGTTCTCAGATTATAACATCTATAAGCTCTTCTTTTCAATGAATAACCAAGAAACATACTTTCATCACTTCTAGAAACAAACTTACCAACATCATCATTCCTTTTGATATAACACTTGCTACCAAAAATTTTGAAATACTTAATTGTAGGTGAGTGACTGAACCACAGTTTATAAGGGGTCTTGTTTGTGTCTTTCGTGACTTGCACTTTGTTCATAGTGTATACTTTTTTATTCATATATTCTCTTGAAAACATCTTGGATACATTATTCTCAACTAACATAGCTCTTATTACTTTTGTTGTTGACCTATTTCTTCTCTCTGGAATGCCATTCTATCCAGGGGTTCTTAGAGCTAATAAATATCTTTTGATTCCATGAGCTTCACAAAAGATGTTAAACTCATTTAAAGTAAATTCTCCTCCTCTATCTGATCTTAAACATTTAATCTTCATAGCTGATTCATTCTCAACTCTATTCTTGAATATCTTAAACTTTTCAAATGCCTCAAAATTTTCTTTAAGAATCGCAACCCACATCATTCTAGAAAAATCATCAACTAAAATCATGAAGTACCTTTCACCATATAATTATTTAATATTTGTAGGACCACTAAGATTTGTATGTATAATCTCCAATTTCGTTGTAGTGGTAAACTTTTTGCTAGGAAAAGAAGTTCAATTATGCTTTGCTAATACACACTCCCTGCAAATTATGTTAGTAGGCTTAACAATCTTAGGCAAATCTCTAACTACAAACATACTACTAGTCTTCACAATGATGTCAAAGTTTATATGACAAAATCTCTTATGACATAACCAATTGGCATCTACCTTTGTAACCAAACATTTCATTTTAGTAGGATTTAGCTAAAATACATCACATCTAGATCTAGTTCATGTTCCAATTACCTTTCCATCTTTGTCTTTGATCATGCATGTCTTCTATGTGAACTGTAACTAATAAACTTTATCCACTAGTTGTCCAACACTTAGAAGATTGTGTTTCAAGCCATCAACAAAATATACATCCTCAGTGTTAGTCTTACCATCAAGAGTTATAGATTCAATACATTTAACATGTCACGTTGCATTGTTTCCAACTCTAACAATGCCTCCATCGTGACTTTTGAAGTCAACAAATTTGTTCATATTACCAATCATATGATGTGAACAACCATTGTCAATTATCCAATCAGATTTCTTTTCAACCTATGATACCAAAGCTATTTTCTCTGGAATTTCTTCTTTAATTGCTAGAAATCCTATTTCATCATCACTAACACTTACTACTTGTTCATCAGAATCATCTTCTTCATTTGCATACAGACACTCTCTATCTCTTTTAGGTTTGAACTTTCCTTTATACTTTTTCTCTCTTTTAGGACACTTAGATGCATAATGACCAAATTCATTACAAGTCCAACATTTTAAAAAAAATCTTACCATCCTTTTCTCTTCTTACCAGAAGGGCTACTCCTTCTATTTTTCTATCCTCATCAAATTTGCTACTGCTAGCAAAGTCACCTCGAGCACTTGTGCTCCTTGACAAACTAGGTCAAATAATTAGAGCACTAAAAGTTGTTTCTATTTTTTTCAATTCTTCGAACTGTCTAAGCTCATTCCCAACTACTTCAAGTCTCCCAAGTAATGTCTCCTTTGTGAAATATTTGGTACAAGATATCAACAACTGTATCATTTGTACTACTTGCTTAAATGGTGGTGTTAAACTCTTCAATATCTTCCAGATCACCTCTTCATCATCTTTGGTTCCTCCTTGAGATCTAATACATGTAGTAATTTCTAATTTCCTACCTACATATGTTCTAATAGATTCATCTTCCATCATTTTAGCATCTTGAAATGCACAAATCCAACTTTGTGGCCTCAATTTCTTAGGATGTTCATCACCTTCAAAACTATTTTCCAGAGCTTTCCAAATCATATGAGAAGTATCAAGTGATTTTACCTGGTTGTACTCAATTTTAGGAAGTGTAGCCAATAGTGCTTCTGTAGCTCTCATGTCACACATGAAAAGTTCCCTTTCTTCCTCAGTACAAGTTTCCAAATCTTTTTTAGCAATGATTGTCTTTTTTTATTTTGTCAAAATCCAATATCTTGGACCCATACACAATAGATGTGTCTTCATATTTTCCTTCCAACTATCATAATTTGTTCCATCAAACTTTAGACTATCCTTTCTGAATATGTTCACCATGGATCTCCCAAATTTGTTAAACTTTATCTTCAAGAACCTAATGCTCTGATACCAATTGTTAGAAATAATATTCCACCAAGATAACTAAGAGGGAGTGGGGGGTGAATTAGTTATCCAATAATTAAAACATTTATCCACCTTAAATAATCTTAACCATTCAACCAAAGTAGACAACAACCATAACAAGATGCACATGGATAATTACACCAGATATGTTAACTAGGGAAACCCTTGATCAAAGGAAAAACCCTGATGGGAATGATGCCCACAAGATGATGTACTAATATAAATATTCTTTGTTAGAAGATGAACCCTGTTATGAGTCTATTAAAACATTTAGTACATAAGAGTGCCTATTAGGAGAAAAAGAGAAAGTCTTATTAATATTTAGGAGAAAAATGAATCATCAAGCCCTCAAGAGACTTGAATCTTTATCACATCCAAAAATCACAATAAGAGAGATAAGCATTATGAACAAAGTAGTGTAGTTACTTGCCCAATAAGGTTTATGTGCCTTATTATGAACCACACAAGAAAAAGAAAAATAAAAGGGGAAAGGTCTTTGCAAAAGAAGATAGCATTGAATAGTCTAGAAAGTGTGTGTGGCATGCTAATTAACCCATCAAAAGATGAACCAAATGGTTTAGCAACTGTGTGTAGCATGCTAGTCAGTTCATCAAGGGATTCAACTTTAAGGGAACTCCATGTCCCAAAAAGAAGAATTGAAAGCGACCCAAGCATAAGGATGTGTGTGTCCTAAGGGGATCGAGGTCGATCTTCCCAAACTGTTAGTAGTCAAAAGAAGGGTCAAAATAAGGACCAGGCCTCCCAAACTGTCCATAGTTTAGAGAGAAATCCAAAAGAAAAAAGTGACCAATCCCCTAGGAACCATCATTAATTCTTGGAAACTAAAAAGAAAGAGAGGGGAAAGCATTAAATAGCAATGCATTCATTTTTGTATACCTTATAAATCATACCAAGTACTAAGGCTAAAGTACTCCAAATTATACACAAAATCTATATTTATATTCTATGGACAAAGGATGAGTGGAGTGTATACCCCCATGTTAAAGAAATTGCAACCACTTTATTTAGAGAAATGTCTTTAATGGAAGAGTATATGCATCCATGAAATAATGTATCCACTATGTCATACCCTCAAGAAGAGAAACATATCAATGGAAATGAGCACATGAAAAAAAGAGAAAGCACCAAGGGATCTACTAACTTTGGGGTCAGTAAGATCATATGATAACATGTAATATTATATTAAGTATGAAAATATCATCATTCCCCAAAGAAAGTCGAACTATGACACAATGGAGGAAAACACATGCAAGAGTTATGAAGAAGATTCTTTTTTGGGAAAATAACATCAAGACCAAAAAGAATTGGTGTTACCATGGGTATGTGCACAAAGTTGTGGACCAAAAAGATGTCACTTTCTTCATTTTTTCCAATCTAAAGCAAGTGTGATTGCAATATTGTGCAATCACACTATGGTTTGGATAGTGCGAACCATAGGCTTAGAAAATTTTCAAAATAGTGCGAGTGCACTTTGTAAATTTCCAACATTATATATTTCTACATACACAAAATATATTCTAATTTTTCAAGTAATGTGTGTTAAAAGCGTTATAAGGACCCATTAGCACACATATAATGGTTTGAATGGGTCTAAAGGGGTTATAGATTATCTTATGATCCCTTTTGACCCATTTGATCACAAAATGTGTGTCTTAAAAGGTCCTCATGCCCCTTAGCACACATATAATGGATCCAATGGGTAAGAAGTGAAATAGAGTACCCCATAACCCATTTTGACCCATTTGATTTCATAATGTGTGTTTTAAGGGGTGTACGGAGCCCTTTACACATATGTATAATGGTTTGAATGGGTCAAAATGGGTTATATGGTATCTTTTGACCCATTCAATCATAAATGTGTACCTTAGAGGACCCCTTAGAACACATAATATGATAAAATGGCTTAAAGGGGGTCATAGGGTACCCTATGACCCCTTTTGACACATTTGATTGCATAATATGTGTCTTAAGGGGTCTACAAATCCACTAGCACACATCCAATAGTTTGAAAGGGTTAAAAGGGGCCATAGGGTACCCTATGACAATGTTTTACGCATCAAGTCACACAATGTGTGTCTTAACGGGTCCTCAAGCCCTTTCACACACATATAGTGGATCTAATGGGTCAAAAGATGTCATAGGAAACTATACAATCCCTTTTGACCCATTTGATCTCATAATATGTCTTAAGTGGTTTATGGACCCTTTAGCACACATATAATGGTTTGAATTTATCAAAATACAACATAAGGCATCTTAGGACCCCTTTTGACCCATTGAATCACATAATGTGTGTCGTAAGGGGTTTGAGGATCCCTTAGCACACATAATGTGATTGAATGGGTTAAAAGATTTCTTAGGGTGCCCTATCACAACTTTTGACCCATTTGATCATATAATGTGTGTGTTAAGGGGTTCTTAAACCTCTTAACACACATACAATGGATATAATGGGTCAAAAGAGGTCATAGGGTACCTTGTGACCTATTTTGACCAACTTGATAGTATATGTTGAGATCTAATTAAAAAGATCATTATTGAGAGAGATTGTTGAACTAGATTGAAAGAGGGAGATTGTTGAAGAAGACTATGTGTTTCAATCATTATTTTGTCAGTGATGTCAAACTCGTTATTTTTTGGTACGACAACTACTTATGAGATTCAAGAGAGATTGTTGAACTAGATTGAAAGAGGGAGATTGTTGAAGAAGACTATGTGTGTCAATCATTATTTTTTCACTGATGTCAAACTTGTTATTTTCTAGTAAGACAACTACTTATGAGATTCAAGTACTATCACTTAGTTGATTGATGAAGAAGATTTGATCAAAAGATGTAACAATAGCACCTAGAGGAAAGGTTGAGTTATGATTATTTAATAAAGTACAAGGATCAATTAAGCCAATGATGACATGATGTATTGATAATCTACTTAAGGATACAAAGGTTGGTTACACTTAGAAAGTTTAGAAAAATAAGTTACACAAAGTTTTTCTACCAAGCTTGATCGAGTGGATAGTAGGTGCAGAGCAAAGTCAGTACAAGCCAAGCAAAAAATTAGTTGGAGCTAAGTAAAAGTTCATTCTAGTGTATGCCGAGTAGAACATTTGATGCTGAGTAAAGTTTAGTTGATGTCAAGCACCAATAAACTTTAGTTAGTGTCAAGTAATTTCACAATGGATACTGAGAAATGCAGTATGTGTCGAGCATCAAAAGGTTGATAATGTCAAGCTACTGCATTATTTAAAAGATCATAGATTCAATGAATCTGAGCTAACAAGTTTATTTTCTTAGATTGTGTGAATCAGGTGGAAGATAAGGTTGATGAGCTAGTGGAATAGAATTTGAGGTAAACCATTTTTTTGGGTGAATTTGAAGTGGATTCTAGGAGAAGTTTCTAGAAGAGATATGAGATATGGGGTAGATATATTGTATCCTACCTAATCCATCTGAACCCTAAATTGAATGATGGAGAATGAGTGGCAAAATTGTTGGAAATATTCAAGATATGATAGGTTACTGAGAGGGGAGGGGTGAATCAGTAACTTTAAAACTTTAAACAATTCAGCACTTTAACCATATATACTATTCACCTTTCATTCATCTAATCTACTGCATATATGACAAATCAAACATTCATTGCACATGTACACATGTGATTTGGTAACCCAGAAACCTTCCAAATAGAAAGTAAAACTAGGGTGGGGATGATACCCACAAAACTTCATTACTATAGTATGAAGTTTTCCTGTTAAGGCTTACATTGACCACTTCTAGTGATCTATCCTATTAAGAGCACAAAGGACTGCTAGGTCCACCTTGCTAGAGGATTTTCAAACATACACTGAAGTATGCACTCTATTAGGAGATTTATACAAAGACTGTTAGGTCTACCCTGTTAAAGAATTTACAAAACTGATTCACCTATTAGGATGAAATAGTGGATCTACTTACAACTTGATTTCTAATTAGATCCTTGAAGTACAGATTACCTCTTGTGACTGATGAATCTTTACTGCTCTTTGTAGACCTTGTTGAATACTCTGCTCTTTTGCTGATTTGCTTTCTTTTTTCTCAAAGTATTACATGTCTATCTTGATACATAATACATACATTGTAAATAATATAATATATTACATATATACCATTCCAATAATTACAATTGCAAGATTGGCCAAAACACAAGTGAACAAAATATTACTAAGTTGGCCAAATAGTAGAAAACTCGAGTTCTTCAAGCTGACTTAGTAACCTTATGATACTCAGCATCCACTGCATTACTCGGCATCGTCATGCACTTGATAGAAGTGAAGACTTGGTCCATACTAATCACACAACATAGCTTGGAACTTGGTAACCATTAGAGACTCTGTAGATATAGTATCACTCAGTAAAAATTGAGTCCTTTGTTTACCTTGCTTTCACTTGGTAAACACTACACTTTCATTACTCGGTAAACACTATGAAGCTCGGTGAACACTGTATGCTCAGTAGATACTGTTGGGCTACACACCCACTCGATAACTTCATGAATGCTCTGTATGAACTGCTTGATTGCACACTCACTCGGTAGCTTCAAGAATGCTCGGTATGAACTTCTTAAGTGATGAACCTACAAGGTAACCACTGAATGCTCGATATACACTGTAGACTGAGTGATGAACTCGGTAATCATTCAGAATCAATTAAGTGTTGCCACTAATGACAAATACAATATAATTCCAACAAAAATATCTTAATTTCCTATTTATAGGAATGGTTGGTCATGAAGCAAGGTTGTCATGTGCAAGAACCTAAGGGAGATAAGGAATCAAGGGTTTTTCTTCATCAAGTGACCTAAGAGAAGATTCTGCAATGGCATGTTAAGCAAGAAGGCTTAAGGAGATGAATGCTTGAAGGGTGAATAGGCTATCAAAGCTGAAAAGTATAAAGGCCAAGTAGAATTGAGGACTAGACAAAGATGTGTAATCTGCAAGTGAAGTTGTAAGTTGCATCAGATCAAAGCCTTACTGTTACTCTCTCACAATTGTATTAGTCTAGGGTAAATCCTTTGGATTAAGGGTGATCTAATAGTCATTTGTAAATCCTTTAACCAGGTGACATTCCAAGTGAATGGTCTAAATTCCTCTAACAAGGCTCACTTCTAACAGGGTGATTGAAATCCTTTAACGGGGTCACATTTAACAGTGTGTATTGTAACTTTTAACAGGGTTGGCCTTTCATAGGGCATCACTTCAGAAGAGTGAAAAGAGTAGCATGTTACTAGTGGTTTTTCCCAAATTGGGTTTCCATGTAAATCATTGTATCAAGTGTGTTGATGAATCTATTATGTTTCATGATTTACATTTCTGCAAATTGATTTGACAGTAACCAACAAATTTTAGTGATTGCATAATCTTATGGATGCATGCATGAGTATAAATATTTTATGGGTTCACTAAGCTATGAAAAGTTTTATTTATACATCTAGACCTTGGATAACTAATTCACCCCCCCCTCCCCCCCCCCCCCCCCCCCCCCCAATTATTCTAAAGTATTTCGACAATTGGTATCAGAGCTATCTGCTTAAGAGAACTAGTCTGAAAGTATTAGAAGCACAAAGATTGAGATGTCAAAAAGAGAAGTACCCACACTCAATAGAGATAACTTTTTTACATGGAAAAGTTTGATGAAGCTACACCTTGGAGGACTTGGAGATCATGCACAATCTAACATTTTTGTGGAGCATGTTGATCCTATTGGTGCCCCAACTACTAAAGATATGAAGAAGAAGAAAGAACACAACCAGGTAATGTTGGAGATTACCTCTGCCCTAAGTTATGTTGAATTTGATGATATCAAAGGTCTTGATAGTGCCAAGAAAATATGGGATTCCCTAACCACTATTTATGGAGGAGATACAAATGTCCTTAGAGCCAATTTTGAAAGTCTTAGAGGTAAACTTTTGATGATATGAGAATGGCGGAAGGTGAGAATAGTGCTCAATATGTTGAAAGGATAAAAGAAGTTGTCAATGCAATAAGAGGAGCTACTGGTAAGATAGATGATGATACTATACTAAGAAAAGTTTTGAGAATACTACTACTTGTATATGTCATTAGAGTCTTTGCAATTCAAGAACTAACATGTATTCCACGGAATAAGTTATCACTTTAAGGTCTGGTAGGTAGACTCACTACTTTTGAGCTATCTAACTTTGATAATTACAAGCCTGAAAAGATTGAATCTACTTTCAAAGCTAACGTGTCATTAAAGGAACCTGATGAGAAGAAGAAGAAGAAGAAGAAGAAGAAGAAAAATTATGTATCTAGTGATAGTGATATAGATGAGGAGAATGTCAAATAGCTTAAAGCACTACTAGCAAGAAGATTCCACAAAGGTAAAGGAAAGTTCAAAGGTAAGTTACCCATCATTTGTTTCAATTGCAATGAGGTTGGTCATATTACTATAGATGTCCAAAGAAGAAGAACTACAAAGGTGGTGACAAGTACAAGAGTAGAAGAGATGAAGATAGCAAAGATTACAAAGACAAAGGCAAGAAGTCTTGCTACATTTCTGAAGACGAAACAAAGGATGATTATGATGAACATGATGATGAAGTGGTGTATGTTGCAATGAAGGAAAAATCTAATGAAGATAATGCAACTACACTTGTGACTTGTGTGAACAAGAATGATAGATGGATCATTGACAGTGGATGTTCACATCACATGACTAGAGACAAAAGTAAGTTCATTACCCTGGATTGTTATGATGGAAATAGTGTGAGATTTGGTAATGATGCACCATTTTTGATAAAAGGAAAAGGTTATATCAAACTAGCATATAAGATTTTATGTGAAAATGCTTACTATGTTGAAGGATTTAACTATAATTTGTTGAGTATGTTACAACTGAACAATTTGGGATGTAAGGTTGAGTTTGAAAACAAGATTTCTAAGATATATGACACAAGTGGGAAACTGATTAAAAAGGGTGATCAAATTAGAAGTAATCTATTATATCTTGATATAGAGGATGCTACTTGTCATGTTGTAAATTTTGATGATGTATGGCTATGGCACAAGAGGTTATGTCATGTGAATTTTGATAACTTGGTTTGTATCAGTAACATGAAGAAAGTTAGAGGTTTGCCTAAGTTGAAGAAGCCTGATAATGTAATGTGCAAACAATGTTAGTTAGGTAAAATGACAAAATCAAGTTTTAAGAGTAAAACTTACACCTCTAAAGGAATACTAGAGATTGTTCATACTAACTTTTGTGGACCAATTGATGTGCAAAGCTACAAGGGAGATAAGTACATAATATTATTTGTTGATGATTATTCTAGGATGATGATAGTTATGTTTCTAAAATAGAAATTTGATGCTTTCCAAATGTTTATGTGGTACTTAGAAAGAGTTGAAAAAGAAATAGGTAAAAGTTTGAAGTGTTTGAGATTTGACAGAGGAGGTGATTCACATCAAATGAATTTGAGATGTTTTGTTATGATAGAGGAATCAAAAGACATACATCTGCTCCTAGAAACCCTCCACAAAATGGAATAGCTAAAAGGACAAACAGATATATAATGGCAATGCTATAACACTCATGATGGAGAAGAATGTTTCATTGAAATACTAGAGAGAAGTTGTAAGTGCAGTTGTCTATACCTTGAACTGTGTGCAAATCAAGAAAGGTACTCATTCAACACCTTTTGAATTATGGTATGGATACTCACCCAATGTAAAATACTTAAAGGTATTTGGAAGTAAGTGTTACATTCTTAAAGAAGTTAGGAATGGTAAACTTGATGCAAAAAGTGAAGAAGGTATATTCCTAGGATACTCCATACAAAGTAAAGCTTATAAGTGTATGAATACAAAAGTGCAAATGTGAACTTTGATGAATATATAGAAGTGTATGAGGTTCAACCTATGAAAGAACGAAAAGAATAAAAATCATTTTTATGAAGGTATGCCTGCTAAAGAACATGTTGCAAATCAAGTGAAAAATCAATAGCAAGTTACAATGATTGTTGAGTCACACCCTATGAATGTTGAGTTGCATTCAGGAACTGAGCTACATTTAGATTTTGAGTTATAGAATGAAGTGGATGCACATTCTGATTCTAAAATTAGTATACATGAAAGAGATGGTGAACTACCTAACAAAGATATGTACAGTGATTCTAAAGTTGAAAGACAAAATGAAGAAACAAGAGCCAAACCAATACTATCTAAGTATGTCAAAAGGCATCATCCTACTACTCAAATCATTGGAGATAATGATGCTAGCCCAATGACAAGAAATAGATTGAGAAGTCAAACATGTTTGCTAAGCATGAAGGAACCCAAATCAGTAAGAGATGCATTAGAAGATGTTGACCAGTACAAAACCATGGAAGAAGAGATTGAACAAATAGAGAATAACAAAACATGGAGTCTAGTTCCTAGACTAGAAGACAAAAATGTGATTGGTACCAAATGGATATTTAGAAACAAGCTAGATGAAAATGGTGAAGTCATAAGGAACAAAGCAATATTAGTTTGCAAGGGTATGCACAAGAAGAAGGAATTGACTATGGAGAGATATTTACCTCTGTTGCTAGATTGGAAGGAGTAAGAATTCTACTTGCTTATTCTGCATACACAGGTTTCAAAGTTTATCATATGGATGTTAAATCTACATTTTTTAATGGCATATTAGAGGAAGAAGTTTACATAGAATAGCCAGAAGGTTTTTTTGATATTAGCAATAAAAATATGGTATGTAAACTACACAAAGCTCTATATGATTTGAAACAAGCACCAAGAGCATGGTATGAGAGACTTCATAATTATCTTTTGAAGATTGGGTTTGAAAGGATTGATGATAACTACAATCTGTATATGAAGACAAAGAAAGGAAAAGGTATTTTGTTATCTAAAATTTTGGTTGATGATATCATATTTGGAGGTCAAGATGCTTTATGTATGGATTTTTCAAATTAGATGAAGCAAGAATTTGAAATGTCTATGTTTGGAGAGATAAAAAAAATTTGTGGGTTTGCAAGTATATCAAATGAAATATGGTATATACATCACTCAGTCAAAGTATGTCAAGAAAATATTGAAAACTTTTGGATTAGAGGATTCAAAACAAGTAAGTACACCTATTGTGACATGACACAAGTTGTCAAAGAATGATGATTTTTCTGAGGTGAATCAAACATTGTATAGGTCTATGATTGGTAAATTGTAATATGTAGTACATAGAAGACCTGATATTGCATTATTGGTAGGGATAGTTGTAAGATTCTCTACAAATCCTAGGGAGAATCATTTAATGGTTGTAAAGAGAATAATGAGATATCTCAAAGGAATAGAAGAGTTTGGTCTATATTACAAGAAGAATGAAAATTTTGAATTAAGAGCCTATATTGATGCTGATTGGGTTGGAAACATTGATGATAGAAAAAGAACCAATGGAGAAGCATTTTTCTTAGGCAAGAGACTAGTTACATGGACTAGTAAGAAACAAAATTGTATGTCACAATCTACTATTGAAGCTGAATATGTTGTTGCTACTGTAAATTGCACAAACATTGTATGGATCAAACAGCTACTCAAAGGAATGAAGGAACAAATCATAGAACCAGTGATACTTTATTGTGATAATACAAGTGTTATCAATATATCAAAGAATCCAGTGATGCACACAAAGACTAAGCACATTGCAATCAAGTATCATTACCTGAGAGAGTTAGTTCAAGATAAAGAGGTGAAGATGGAATATGTTAACACAAAGGAACAAATTGCTAATATCTTCACAAAAGAATTACCTAAGGATGCTCATGAGTATCTAAGAGGTAAATTAGGGGTGATACCCCTATCAAAGGCTATCTATGTAACAAGAGGAGTGCCTTGCATCAAACAAGTTGATATTCATATGTTACACATTGATGTAGAGGATCTTACTTTAGGAGCTACCTAAAGTAATCATAGAGCTGAAACTTCAAATCAATCACAAGCAAGGTGACAAAGGGAGAAACTAAAGAAACTAAAAAAGCCTATATCTGCATGTTTAAGATGAGAAGTTTTTGGCATACATCTTTGGCATTGTTGTCAAAGAGGGAGATATTCTTCTAATCAAGCCAGTATGTATAATCAAAGAGGGAGATGATATTGCTAATCAACAGTATGATTATTGATATCAAGATATTGTTATGAAAGAGATGGAGAGCATTACTAATCTTAGAAGAAGTTAATTGATGATATTGCTGATTAGAGGAGAACACAAGTATGATCAAGGAGATAAAGAAGAATATAAGAAAGATGGAGAAATCCTAATCTACCTAGTTAAAGGGAGATATATCAAGAAGGAGTTATAAGAAATAATTTTGTAACCTAATTAGAAGATGGAAGTTGTTGATAGAGGAAGAGATATCAATACAAGTTTTTATTTTTTTGGTATTGTCTTACTATTTTAACCTAGTCAATTTGGTTGAACAAAGGTGTTTACCATTTGGTTGATTTGGTTGATCAATTTAGTTTGTCATCAATGTTAAAGAGGGAGATTATTGAGATCTAATTGAAAAGATCATTGTTGAGAGAGATTTTTGAAGTAGATTGAAAGAGGGAGATTGTTGAAGAAGACTATGTATTTCAATCATTGTTTTGTAACTGATGTCAAACCTACTATTTGCTAGTAAGACAATTGCTTATAAGATTCAAGTACTATCACTTATTTGATTGATGAAGAGGATTTGATCAAAAGATGTACCAGTAGCACCTAGAGGAAGGGTTGATTTATGATCATGTAATGAAGTACAAGGATTAGTTAAGCCAATGATGACATGATGTATTAATAATCTACTTAAGGTTACAAAGGTTGGTTACACTTAAAAAGTTTAGAAGAACAAGTTACATAAAGTTTGTTTGCCAAGCTTGACCGAGTGGATAGTAAGTGTTGAGCAAAGTCAATACAAGTTGAGTAGAAAATTAGTTGGAGCCAAGTAAAAGTTTATTCTAGTGTATGTTGAGCAGAACAGTTGATGTTGAGTAAAGTTTAGTTGAGGTTGAGCACTAGTAAACTCTAGTTAGTGCTGAGTAATTTCATAGTGGATGCCGAACAATGCAGTATGTGTTGAGCATCAGAAGGTTGATAATGCTAAGTTGTTGCATTATTTAAAAGATCACAGATTTGATGAATCTGAGCTGACAAGTTTGTTTTCTTGGATTGTGTGAACCAAGTGGAAGATAAGTTTGATGAGTTGGTGGCACAAAATTTGAGGTAAACCATTTTTTTGGGTGAATTCAAAGTGGATTCTAGGAGAATGTTCTAGAAGAGATATGAGATATGGGGTGGATACATTGTATCCTACCTAATCCATCTGAACCCTAAATTAGACAATGGAGAATGTGTGGTAAAATATCTTAATTTCCTATTTATAGGAATGGTTGGTCATGAAGTAAGGTTGTCATGTGCGAGAACCTAAGGGAGACAAGGAGTCAAGGGTTTTGCTTCATCAAGTGACCTAAGAGAGAATCTACAATGGCATGTTAAGAAAGAAGGCTTAAGGAGATGAATGCTTGAAGGATGAACAAGATATCAGATCTACAGAGTATAAAGGCCAAGTAGAATTGAAGACTAAATAGAGATCTGTAATCTGCAAGTGAAGTTGTAGGTTGCATCAGATCAAAGCCTTACTATTACTCTCTAACAATTGTATCAGTCTAGGGTAAATCCTTTGGATTGAGGTTGACCTAATAGTCATTTGTAAATCCTTTAAGTAGGTGACATTCCAAGTGAATGGTATAAAGTCCTCTAACAAGGCTCACTTCTAACAAGGTGATTGAAATCATTTAACAGGGTCACATTTAATAGTGTGTATTGTAACCTTTAATAGGGTTGGCCTTTCATAGGGCATCACTTTAGAAGAGTGAAAAGAGTAGCATGTTACTGGTGGTTTTTCCCAAATTGGATTTCCTCATAAATCATTGTGTCAAGTGTGTTGATGAATCTGTTATGTTTCATGTTTTACATTTCTACAAGTTGATTTGACATTAACCCACAAGTTTTAGTGATTGCATAATCTTATGGATGTATGCATGAGTATAAATGTTTTATGGGTTCACTAAGCTGTGAAAAGTTTTATTTATACATCTGGACTTTGGATAACTAATTCACCCCCCCCCCCCCTTCTCAGTTATTCTAAAGTATTCCAATAGTATAATGTGTGTCTTATAGTGTCTAAGAACATATTAGGAGACATATAATGTTTTGAATGGGTCAAAAGGAATCATAGGGTACTTATGACCCCTTTCAACCCATTCAAAAGCATAATATATGTCTTAAGGTGTCTAAAGACCCCTTTAGACATATATAATCATTTTAATGGGTTAGAAGAGGTCTTATGGTACCTTATGGCCCATTTTGACCCATTAGATCATATAATGTGCCTCTTAAGTGATCTCAAGACCCCTTAATGCACATAATATGATTAAATGGGTCAAAAGGGGTCATAGTATTATCTATAGCCTCTTTTGACCCATTCAATCATATAATGTGTGCCTTAAGGGGTCTAAGGACCCCTTAGCACACATAATACAATCAAAATGTTTACAAGGGGTCATAGGGTACCCTATGACCCATTTGATTGCATGATTTGTGTCTTAAGGAGTCCAAGGTTCCCTTAGCACACATATAATTCTTTGAATGGATCAAATGGTGTATATGAGTACTCTATTACCCCTTTTGACCCATTCGATCATATAATATGTATCTTAAGGGGTTTGAGGACCCCTTAAGACACATGTAATGGTTCAAATGGGTCAAAAGGTCTCATAGGATACCATCTGACCCCTTTTGGCTTATTTGATCACATAGTGTGTGTCTTAAGGGATTTAAGGACCCCTTAGCATACATACAATGCTTCAAATGGATCAAAAGGTATTATAAGGTACTTTATGACCCATTTTGACCCATTCGACTACATAATATGTGTCTTAAAGGCCTAAGGACCCCTAAGTGCAAATATACTAATTAAAATGGTTAAAAAGGAGTTATAGGGTACCCTATGATCCCTTTTGACCCATTTGAATGCATAGTGTGTTTCTTAAGGTGTCTAAGGACCTCCTTATAATACATATAATGGTTTGAATAGGTCAAAAGGGGTTATAGGCTGTCATATGACCCATTCAATTGCATAATGTGTGCCTTAAGGAGTCATCGGATCCCTTAATAGTCATTTAGTATTTCAAATCGGTCAAAAGGGGTTATAGGATACCTTATGACCTCTTTTGACCTTTGGATCACATAGTGTATGTCTAAAAGGGTTTGAGGATCCACTAGCACATATAATATGATCAAATGGGTTAAAAGGGGATATAAGGACCCCTTAGCACACATATAATGGTTTGAATGGGCCAAAAGGGGTCTTAGGGTACTCTATCACCTATTTGATCTATTTGATCATATAATGTTTGTCTTAAGGGGTCTAAGGACCCCTTTGTGTCACATAATGTATGTCTAAAAGGGTTTGAGGATCCATTAGAACATATAATATGATGGAATGGGTTAAAAGTGGATATAAGGACCCCTTAGCACACATATAATGGTTTGAATGAGTCAAAATGGGTCTTCGGGCACTCTATCACCCCTTTCACCCATTTGATCATATAATATTTGTCTTAAAGGCTCTAAGGCCCTATTAATACATATATTATTGTTCAAACATGTCAAAAGGCATCATAAGGTACCCTATGATCCCTTTTGACCTATATGATCACATAATGTGTGTTGAAAAGGATCTAAGGACCCCTTAACACACATCTTAATGTAACAGTGGGTCAAAAATGGTCATAGATTACTCTATAACCCTTTTGGACCTATTCAATTGCATAATTTGTGTTTCAAGGAGTCGAGGGACCCCTTAAAAAACATACAATGGGTCAAATAGGTCAAAAATAGTCCCCTTTCAACCCATTCAATTAAATAATACTTGTTTTAAGGGGTCCAATGACCCCTTAGCACATATATACTTCTTTGAATGGGTCAAAAGGGGTCACAAGATACCTTATGATCCCTTTTGAATTATTTGATCATATAATATGTCTGAGAGAGAGAGAGAGAGAGAGAGAGAGAGAGAGAGAGATCAAATTGGCATGATTGTGCCCTAAATTTTCTAGGTTAGTGTATATTTTATATTTTATGTATTTGATCCCAGTGCTCAAATTGACATGAGTGTGCCCTATTTGAAAGGGTTTTCTAGTCTTTATTTATTGTTGTGAGAATACACATATAGTGTGTGCCCACTATAGTGTGTGTTTGTTATTTAAACTACTATATTTTAATAGTGTGCTCACACTATAGCATGCCAGCGCTATTTGAAAACCACTATATT
Organism: Cupressus sempervirens; assembly: GCA_028749045.1. Classification (NCBI taxonomy): domain Eukaryota; kingdom Viridiplantae; phylum Streptophyta; class Pinopsida; order Cupressales; family Cupressaceae; genus Cupressus; species Cupressus sempervirens. The sequence goes on from CM053792.1 coordinate 388,005,187, forward strand.
TTCATAGTGCACTAGTGCTTTTGTGTGAGTGCTCTTTTTAGGGATTCACTAAGACCAAGGCTTGGATTTTCCTTAATCCAACCCAAAGCCTTGGTGGCTTCAAATAGTTCTAAGATGTGTTTTCCAGCAAGCATATCAAAAAATGGACAACTTTTCTTGTGTGCTCTCCATCAGGTTTATTTGTGGTTGAATATAGGTCTGAAATGTGTTTTCTAGCAAGCATATCAAAACATGGAAAACTTTTCTTGTGTGCTCTCCATTAGGTTTATTTGTGGTTGAATATCAATTAAATTAGGGTATATGACATTGTAGATATCTATGTTAGCTATATAACCATATAGTTTATTTTAATCATAGACTATTTTAAGCCTTTTAGATATAATTTATTTTGAATGTATGTCTATTTTTTCTCAAAAACCAATGTGTAGCATTTGGGGGTTAGATTTTGGCCCATTCATTGGATTTTTTAACAAGTTAATTTTTTAAAAACTAGACTCTATTCTTCACATTTTATATTAAAAATAAATATTTTTGATTAGTTCTCAATGATTTATAAGGGGAGCACACACATATTTCACAGTTTTAGGACGTGCTCACTTACAAAATTGGTAAAAATTTATATATACATTAAAAAATACCCAAAAAATATGGGATAACCTAAATGGTGTTAGCTAACTTCTTACTAGAGGGATTAAATATTTTCGAAAGAAAATAGGATTTTATGGGGACCACACTTCACACTATGTTATGTTTTTATTGAAAAAGTAGTACCACTTTCTATGGGCCTTGTTTTTGAGGGCCTTTAACTCCGCCATTTTTTTTTTAAAATAGTAGTTTGGAAACTAGATTTGGAGGACTACAATTTTTTTATTCATATCTTGAAATTTTTAGTGTAACTATCTTCAAATTCTTGTCAAAGTTTAAAAATCACTGATTTCAGAAGAAAATGGCATCTTATACCCCCCTTTTGGTACCACAACTTTGTGCACTTACCCCCATATCATAAGCAACCTAAAAGACTATACAAAATTAGTGGTAAGAACAATAGCATAGGTACCACATAACATGTAACAATATATAGAAGAAAGAGATACAAATAGAAGAATGTGTACAATCGAGCAATCACTTTATCCTTTTGAGATAAACAAAGCAACAAGGATCATCTAAAGAAATCAAAAGACAAAACAAAAACAAAAACACAACACAGGAAAAAAAATACAACACAACAACACAAAGACTACCATGAAAAATGAAGTCCACCTCAATATTTCTATGTGCGCCCCCATCTTGATCTAAAATATTAGGGGAAGGATGGTGACTCGTGAGAGGAATGACATCCATCATATTATGAATCATGGCTATTTCTAAGAAAGGACTTTGAGAGTCACTATGCTCATTACTATGAGTTATTGTAAGCTATGTAGAAAGCATGTTAGGAAAATCACTATCCATATTAATTAATTCCTTATCACTACTAACATGTTCATCATCTAAATTATCTTCCATATCTAGATTAATAGAATCTAATATACAAACAAAATCATCATTTTTATCCATATGCAAAGTGTTACCTATTTTTTCTTCCTCCAAAGACTCACATATGGTTTGATCAAAGGAAGGTAAAGGTTGAGAAGAAGATTTAGGTTGAGAAGCAAGAGAACAAGCTTTAGTCTTAGCTTTAGCTTGACAGTTCTCATGATGCTAATGAGAATTTTGATTGTGAATAGTCTTACAAGATAAACAAGGTTTGGGATCAAATACCATAGTCTCTAAAGAAGGAAGGAACACCAACATGTTCATGTATAATAGCAAAAGAAATAGATTTAGAAGGTAAAGTAGATTCAAAAGTGGAAGGAACAAATGAAGTAGGCAAGACAGACGTGAGTACAAAACCCTTAGGAAGACTAAGCTCCATGATCTTGTCTATCTTATGTTTATAATAATTTATATCTAGACGTGATCACAATGAATAGGTAATTTCTGGAAGAGATGACTAATAAAAATCAATCTCAATACAATCTCTAGGACATGATGGTTTGTAAAGAGAATGATTAATAGTAACAATGTCTCCATTACGAGGAATTTTAAGGCATTTATGAATAGGAAAATCTACAACTTGCATGGAAGCAATTCATGGGATACCAAGCTTAACTTGAAATTTATCATAAGGAGGAATAACAATAAAGCTAGTATAAATGACTTTCCTTAAAAGTTCAACAGGTAGAATGATAGAACCTTGAGGACAATAGAGAAAACCATTACAAGTTTGAAATCACATGGGAGTTGAATCATAAGTATCTCTATGCAATAATTTGTTAAAAAGGTATTCTTCAGTGATGGCATTCATAGCAGGGGAAGGATCAAGCAAAGTGCCATACTAAGGGATACGAGAAACTCTAGCAGTGATGTAAATAGGACTTTAGGTGCTTTAAACATATCACACTAACTAAATCTAATAGCGAGTGTTTTTTTAGGTTCACATGGAGAAGCAATTGAAGGTTGAGGTGTTAAATCAACATTATTAACCACATGATTCACTTCTTGTATCTTCTCATCATAATCAATATGATTATTGAAAGAAGAAGATTGATTAATAAAATTTATTAAGTGTGAAGGGAAAGGATTAGTGTATATCTGAAGATTCTAATTAGGGAGTGCAACATATTTATTCATGTTATTGATTTGAGAATTAATAGATATAGCCTTAGAATTAATAAGGCCTTGAATAGCATTCTTCAAACCATAACACTTTTGAGTATCATGACCTAGTTGACGGTGATATTGACAAAAAGCATTCAAATCAAAAGACCTAAGAAACAGCTTACTAGGATCAATTAGATGAATAGGAGGAAGGTTAAGGACATAATCTTTAATAAATTTATTCATCACCTCAAAAAAAGGTTTAGATAATTGAGTATACTAACAATTAGGATGATATACAAAGGAAAAAGTATATGTACCTCTCCATGTAGTAGCCACTTGATCATCAACTGTATTTGACTTGATTTTGATGAAAGGGTTGGGTTTAGAATAATTTTTTGAATTTCTAGTAGCATCACTCTTATTACTAGAAATAGGAGCCATCAGAGAAGAGCTCTCATGTTGAATCACTTGTAACTATTAATGGTGAAACACTACACATAGGTGTGAAAATGAGATATACTCAGTAAGGAGAACCTTATCCCAAATGTATTTTTTTAATTAGAAATAAAATTGCATTGAATATCATGATTAGGAACAAGATAAGAAATCTGAGCATACAAATTTTTATATCTACCAACAAATTCAATAACTTTCTCTTTAACATTCTACTTACAATACATCAAGTCAGTTAAAGAAATTTGTGGACCAATATTATTCTAAATTTGTTGAATGAAAGTATTAGCAAGAGTTTGAAAAGAATCAATAGAATAAGGAGGTAGAGAGAAATACCATTGCAAGACTCTATCCCTAAAAGTGTGTAGAAATAACTTAGCCATAAGCCTATAGTTGTGAAATAAATCACTACATATAGTCTAGAAAGTTTTAACATGAATTATAGGATCTCTCTTACCATTATAAGTCTCAAGATGAGGTACCTCAACATGTTGAATTTTTTTTTTAAAAAGGATATTTAAGGAAAGGGGATTAACATTATCACATTTAGGAATATTGTACTTAGATTGAGTTAATTGAGCAAGTTGTTTTTGTAAAGTAGACACAGTTTGAGCCAAGGTACTAATAGTAGGAATGAAAGACACACTAGTAGGCATAGGTATGCTAGATGGATTAGGAAAGTTATGAGAAGCAAAAGGCATATGTAAGGATGTTGATAGAGGATTAGAAGGAATGGGAAAAGGGTTTTAATAGGTTTAAAAGGAACCACATTATATGAAGGTAATGAAGAAGGAATAAAAGTAGGAGGAACACTCATAGGAAGTGAAACATTAGGAAGAAAAACACTTAAAGGAGTGGACACTTGTGTAGAAGTAGTCATAAGTGGTAGAGCATGTGTAGGAATGCTAGAAAGAGTGGTAGAAATTGGGATAGAAGTTTCAATGGTTGTGGAAGGAGTATGATATCCTAAATCTTGAGAACATTCTATCAAAGACTTAACATGAGTATTAATAAGGTGAGATATACCATGCAATATAGAAAGATTATTATCATCATGGTTAACAATCTTCTTAAGAGCTTCAATAGTAGTAACACTACCAAGATTCTGATATTCTTGATCAAGCCAAGTTTCCAACTTATCAAATTCATTTGAAAGCTTATCAACTTGCAAAGGAGGAACTTTTAAAGCTTCATCTTCATCATGAGATAAATGAGAAGAGTTATCATCCATTCTATGGTTAAGATCATGAGAAAAAGGTGAGTATCATCATAAGTCCTAGAAGGGAATTCATAATCAAAGGAGTCTATGAGACTATGGCTTTGCCTTATAGGAATGTTATAAGTTGGACTTTGTGTAATTAAGCTTATAAAAAGAGGATATTACAAAAGGAAAACCTATTAAAATCTAACCAAACTAAAGAACATCCAATATAAGAGGAAAAGATATGCAAAACAATCCAACACCAAAAAGATGGTTCATGTCGAGTTCACCAAAATGTTTAGGGGTAAAATGGAAGCACTCTAATAGGATGTAGGCCTCCACTTTATGGGTCACCAAGCCATTCAAATATCTATGTGTGAGGGAAAGAGGGGAATTTCCAAATATGATTCCACTTCTAACCCAAATTAGATTAGCTGGGATGCAAAAAAGAAGAGTTCTAATACTAAACATGGATTATATATAGGGACACAATATAAGGAAATGTACTCTTTTAGGCCCTTGATAGGGTAATGAAAATGTGATATTGAGCTAATAATGTAAATCTAGATGCTATGTGAATATAATTAGCCCAATTAAGATTTAAATCTAGGGTAAAGTTATGAAAGGAAATACAATATAAAGAAAACAAATCGAAATGCATAAAGGAAAAGATATATTTGTTGTAGAACTCACAGATCTAAACTGTATCTAAATATCCGTCCGTGAATCTCAAAATAAAACAATGAAAGGAACAAAATCCATAGATCTCCCCAAAATCTGAGACTCAAGGACTAGGTGGACTTGGGAAGGCATCCTACAACCAAGTTGATGTAGTCCAACATTTTGTACCTAATGACTCCAAAAATCTCGTAAACTATAGGTTCCAAATCTACAATCCTTTTGTCTAGAACCCTTGCTTGAAAGCCTCATTTGTAAGGATTTTGTATGTAAATGTATTTTAGATCTTGAGTTAGGAATGTAGGCTTTCTCCACTCTTTGTAACAGATCTACCATAATTCCATCATGGCGTCGTGGATATAGAAGTGCATCAATGAAGAAGATGATGAATGCTTGAATGTAGATCTCCTCCCTTGATGGAAAATAATAAGGTAGATCTTGAAGAGGAAATTCTCACAAAGGATCTTTTGACAAAAAATTCCTTGCTTGAATACTTGAACTCCTTGAATGCAAAAAGGTTGAAATATTCACTAGAGAGCAAGAGCTTGGATTAATTGAGTGTGTGATGTGCTTGAATGAATGAGATATAAAAATGAAGCATCCAAGTCAACTTATATATGATTTTTTAGGTGGGAAAAATGTTGAAAATTTAGCTAGGTTAAACATTTTGATGTTTTCATTTATGGAAACATATTATTCGTGTGAAGAGGATAGATCATGGAAATTTAGTTATAGTAGTCATACTTAAAAAATTGTCTAGCTTCATAGGAAGCTATACTTTAAATAGACAGAGTGTTGGTTGGCAAGCTTCATAGGCTTATCATGGACACATGTGAAGTTAGGAATAGCTACCTAACACCATGATGATGACATATACGAGTGTGTAAGATTGTACAAACTGTATGGACAAAGTTATGGTTAGTTTTCCAGTTACAGCAATATACAGGCAGAATAGAGCATAATAAAGAAATAGGCATTTTGGGTTAAAGAATTATCTTGTTTATGAAATAATTGCTTAACTAATAAGGGATGACATCCTAGATGTTAACCCTAAGAGAAAAAAAGTTAATTTTTTATTTTGTAAAGTGTATAAAGGCATGAAGGTCAACTGGGTAGATAATTGTAAATTAGCAAGGTATAAAGGAAATATTGTGAATTCAAAGTTATGAGAGTGAATGAAGTAATGCAATGTGATATCAATGTAATTCTATGTGATGAAAACTCTGATGTATTATCAGAGGAATGTGAATTATGCGATGAGTAGCAAAAGAAATAACAAATTTTGAAGATATTAGCAGCAATTAAAGAGGTTTATATATATATCTCTTTGTATTAAAGGAACTATATTATACATTGCATGTTTGGGAAGTGGGCTCATCATGCATACATTTTGTATTTACATATAAAAACTCCTAACAGTTTTGAGGCTTCTAACAAGACCTAGTCCTCTAACAACGACCAAGACACTATATGGATGTAATAGACTCCTACCAGGGTCAATATCTTTCAGAAGATACTTTTGATTAGTGGATCATTTTGTGGGTACCATCCCCACTAGGGTTTTCCCTTGGCTAGAGTTTCCCTAGTTAACAAAATATGGTGCTATGAGTTCTCTTATTGTATGGTTATTTTTATTGTTCAACATAACTACTTTACTTTCTTATGTGTGTTATAAAGTTGTTAAAGATATCCAGTTTTGGGCTAAAGTCTATCAAATATTGATTAATCCCACCCCCCCAACCTCTCAATATTTCCTATGTATAAAAAAATAATATAGGTCAACTACTTAATGGTAGAAAACTAATTAAACCCCTAAGGCCTTTCAAGCCCTGAGCTCCAAAACTATCTGGACTAGGTCAACCTAGGTTGACCTGGTCTAGAACCAAGTTGACCTGGGAGGACTAGGTTGACCTGCGTCAATCTGGTCCTAGAGATCAAGTCTTGAGTGTCATAGAAAGAAGGGGTAGATACTAAAGAGCTAGGGTGGAATTATGGAGGAGAATAGAAGGAAAGGAGGTTGAGCATAGGCCTATCCATGATCCAAAGAGATAATTTATGGAAACAGAGCTCAATGGTCTTAAAATGAAAGTGTGCCTATTTTAGATGATAAAAATAGTAATATATTTTAACACTCTTACTGGTATTGATATAAATCTTAGTTTAAATTAGCTAGATTTCTCTTCCTCCATGTCAATAAAAAATTTAAAAAAATCTTGACCATCAAGATGTCAATCCAAAATCTATTGGTTTTCCTTATAATGTACTAGAACATGTATAGATTAGATTCACTTATTGAGCACCTCTATCATATTTTAGAATTTAATTATTATATAGGGACCATTATTAATCTTCTTCTAGATTTATAAATTAGAAATATTGAAACAGTTAGCCTATTGTAAGACCCCTCCTCTCACGTATCTAATAAACTCTTAATTTTACAAATGTGTCTCTTTAATAAAGGAATATTTAAGTTAAATGTATGTTATGAAGTTTTTTAATGGAAATAATATTATAGTTTTCCTTATGAAATTAGATGAGAATTATGCACATACATATATTTTTCTTCTTATGATAATGTAATAAAATTGTGTTTTAATAGGGTATTGAGGATTCTTGTATTCCATATCTGACATTTTGAATTATTTCCTTTCGTTATTGTATTGTGAGGACCTATCCCAAGTCATTATAATATTTCACTCACTTTCATGATAGGCCTCCTATTAGATACATTTTTTTGATGCATTATAGACTTAGACCCTAATTGAAAGGAACTTGATGTTGTTATTATAATTGATTCTAGTACTTATAATAATGATGTTATGGTACATTGGTGCATGCATTTTGATTTTTTAGTTTATATGGTTATTTTGATAATTCAGTGAACAAATAGACTTGAGTTATTCATGTTAATGTTGGTCCCAACCAGTACTGGGTGGTGAGGGAGGGGGGTGAATCAATACTATTATTTTTATAAATTCTATCAATCAATACAGCAAGTTTAATCACACACCTTGTTACTAACTCCTTTATAGTTAATAAAATGACCAAAATAATTGCAGTAAAACCATACAAGATTACACAAGGATGCATGCATCAATGACATAGATATTTTTACGTGGAAACCCTCAGTGTGAGGGTAAAACCCACAGTGGGAGTAATTTACCCACTAGCCTTTCCTTGCAAGTAAAAGGGTGCCATGTTAAATGCTTACATTTGTTCCTTTTGGGAACTCGTCCTATTAGGAATGCATATAATCTATTAGGATTATAATATAGCCTCTTAAGGATACCTCACTAGAGGATTTTGATCTCTTTCTAAGAGATACCTTGCTAGATGTTTTCAAAGACTTTTTACAAGTCTACCCTGCCAAAGGCGTGCAATAGCTACAATGGTAAGAAAGAAAACTAAAGAATAGATCTAAATATTTGGCACACCTTGCCTAGTAGATCCTTTGTGAAAACTCCTTGAAGATACTCTAATATTCTTCCTATGTTATGGCTTATCTTGGTGAACTTTCTCTGTTCACTTCCTCCTTCTGGTGCTTATGCATCAGTCTATTGCTATGCTATTTTTTTAACTATTCTAGTTTGCTTCCATAGATCCTTTCTCTACACAATGACAATAATGATGACCTAAAAAACTTCAAAAAATCAACTCTGAGTATCCATAAATCACTCGTTATGTTCATGGGTAGAAACTCTAAAATTTTTGCACTAAAACTATCAAGTTGAAATTTGGATTGTATATTGAGCATGACCACAAGACACTAATGACTACCTATCTATAGGTACCTATCCTTTCTTACTTCTATCACATCTGTCACTTCTCTTTATGTGCATGGCAATGGTGACTAGGTTGCAGCCCTCATGCTTCCACATTTATCTACCTATCATAAGCTTATCATCTTCTTTTATTTGTTGAGACCGATATTCTAGTCTTGTTGTTAATCAATTGCCAATCAATGACAACACATCGACACTTACTCAGTGCTTAAGTTCTTTACTCACTATTTTTCTTAGTTATTCATGTCAATGTAGTTTAGTCTAACACTATCCCCCTTTGGCATTGATCGCAAAACCTTTGTACTTGGAAATAAATTTGTAGGCTAACAAGAACTACATTCATTCACAAGTTTATGCTAGCCTGACTTATTTTTGCTTGTTTGTAACCTTGGAAATTTTGAGTCTACTCCCCCTTTCTAGAGGCATCCTTTTATGTTCTTGTTTTTGTATGTCTTATTCTGCTCCTCCTTTTGTATTTTCTCCCCATCGGTTTCTCGTTCCCCATTTTCTATTGTGGTCTTCTCTTTTACTCTTCTCCTCCTTTTGTATTTTCTCTCCCTAGGTTTCTCACTCCCTTAGTCTATCTTCTTCTTCTATTTTACTTGTCTCCCCCTTTCACTTACTCTTCTCCCCCTTTTCGTCATCAATAATAATTGGTATCGTTATGTTACATATATATTCTCCTCATTTTTTATTCTCTCATTCTTGTGTTGGTCTTATAGCTTCTCAAAGATGTCCTTGTATCAATTTATTATTGTATTCAATAGAGTCTCCTATAACTCTTTCATGTGTTTGAGTGCCAATATTGAACTCCTAAGATCTTATAGTTTCCTCTAAAGTGCATTTTATGTCTTTGTCAGTGGATGGCTATATGACCATTTTCTTCCTTAAGATGTTCATTGATGACCCCTATTAGTGGGGCTAGGAAACATTGAAGTTATCTCAATTAGATAGCTCTCTGCTCTTCCTTCTCTCTCACTTGATGTAACAGATACATTATATCCTAAATCTTTGTACTATGCTCTAAGGAAGATCTAGAGAGTGGATCAAAATCTTGGGTGGCTTAATCATGCTCCTAATGAGCTTTTGTTCTCCTTTTCTCCAAATCACCCACAAAGGTGCATGACATACTCAATTTCTAGAATACTGGGGTTATTTCTTTCAGTGCTTCAAACAACTCATCCTTAAGCATTGTTAGATTCCCTTTCTTCTCTATAATGAGCCTCTTCTCCTCTTCAAAGTGTTTCACTAGAACTAATTATTCCATGATTATAGGAATCTTCCTTTTTTTATGATGAAAATGGTCTACTATATCTTTGATCTTATTGATCATATCATCATCATCCTTGTATGATGTTCCTTCTACAAGTCCTTTTTGTATGCCATGAGCATATACTAGTATGTTAGCTTGATCATAGCTCTTGTTGTTTAGCTTCATTAGTTTATACCTTACTATGAGTTTGGTATATTTATTCATCTTTTTTGTGTTCATTTGTCGAACAAGCTTGTCCATTCCTTTAACTCTCTCATAGTTCTTGATTTTTTATAGCTTCCTCTACATTAGCATCATAGAGTTCACCTTCTTCCTCTCATGTGAATGACACTACTAGATCTAGGGTTTCTTATTTCCCTTTGCTCTTCTTCTTTCTTTCAAATTTCTCTAAATATCTTTTCCTCTTATCTTTAACCTTTTTCAATTTCTTGACACTCCTTTTTTAGCTTCTTAACACTCCTTTTTCCTTTAGATAATGTTAGTGATGGTTTGATCTCTATAGGGTTCTTCTTCTATTGAGTTGATGGAAATTCCTCTTGCCTTTATGTCTACTAAGTTTCTTTTTCCTATTCTTCCTCTTTGGTTTCTTATCTTGTGTCATCTTTAGGGATCTCCATTGTAGTCACTTGAATGTCACCCATCCCATCATATGTCTCTATTTCCTTAGTTTCTCCTTCCTTCTTTCCTTGTCTGATTTCTTCAGTGAAACTTGTTACACTATGACCTTCTTTTTCTCTATCATTTTGATCAAAGTCCATCATTGTCATGACAATAACACCAGGGTTTTCCTCACTTGTCATTATGTCATATTTTTGTTGTTTTTGTGTCATAGGTGCTACCTTGGAGACCCTTTTTTGTGTATTTGTTCTCTCCTTGGGTTCTTTATTCAAATCTTGATTTATTTTAAGTCTGTTTCCTAGTTGGTGCAGTAGATTGTTCTCCTATCTTCTTCTTTGGACTCATTAGTCCTATAGTTTTGGTTAATTCCTTCTCTCTTGGCATCTCATTTTCCTTATGCCTTGGCCTTAATTTTTTTCTAAGATGTATTTCTCCTATTCATATACTTGTGACCAAAAATTCCTTGCATTTTTGAAGGCATCCTTCTTTAGACCTATAGTTATAAGAGTTACATTATCTAGTGTATTAATATTTTTTCCAGATGATTCAACTAGCTCTCTTATCTCATTTTTGCTTAGGTTAAGTCTAATCTTGACTAGATAATTTTTTACATTCTAGTATGGCCTTGGACCATATTTCCTTAACTGTCTCAAATAATTCACCTAAAACCTATGACTCAATTTTTGACGGTGTTTTGTTGAACACTCTTAAGCTTACAAGTATAGCTTTCACAATTCTAGTTTTATTGAGTTTAGTAAGCTTAGAATATCTCTCCCTTAATGTATTATAATTACCATTTTCATTTTTTTAATATCATCAAAAATGTTCTTCAAGGTAAGCTTCTTACCTTCCTTTGCTGATTTGAGACTCTTTGTCTCTATCTCTTCTTCTAACTCTTCTTCCTTTGGTGGTATAGGAGTATTTTTCTTCTATCTTTTCTCTATCATCTTTCTCTTGTATGTATCCACTATTGGAAGCTTGGCAAGAGGAGGTTTTGTTTTGTTGGATGTTTCCTTTTCCTTTTCTAATTCAGGTTCAAGTGAAGGATCACCTTTGGTGTCCAGTTGTGGAATTTTCTCATAATCATGTGATGCCTCTTGTTCAGCATGTTACACAACATGTTATGTGCTCTTTGTCTTCTTTTGCTTCTTCTCTTTTGAGATCTCCTCTAGTTGTTCTTTCATCTCTTTTATCTTCTCTTTAGTTATGTCAAACCTTTGTTGATCTTTATCAATGAGCAATGCTAGTAGTTGCTTAATGTACTTTCTGATTTAGTTTTTTCAATCTCATAAGGCAATTTGTTCTACCAATGAGTTTGTGGTTTGACTAATTGTAGTATGCACCTGTGAGTTCTCCCTAAGAAGAAAATGTCACTTTTATAATCATTCATCAAATTTATTGGGATTCTCCTTCTTATTTTTATTTTAGATTGAAGTTGCTTGAAGTACCTATCAATCTTGTTGAGGGAATTGCTACTCTCCTTGGTATACATGTTCATTATTTGAGTTGTGATGTATCTCTTTGACTTACATTGAAACTTTTTGAATGGACAAGGTATTCTTCTTTGAAGTAGAAGAATATGTTACCAAAATTGCACCATACTTGAATATGTGTATAGTACTATCCCATTTGATTTTCTTCACATTTTCCATCATCTACCTAAGTAGCCACCCAGTCAAGTTAAGTGAGGTGTACTCAATTTCTATTTGGTGCACTCTATACACTACTCCACTAGGAACACTATTTATTTAACTTGAATGATATAGCTGGTGAACATTTATCATTACTAAAAACTTTACCTTTTTGTTTGTGATGTCCTTTAATGAACACATCTTTCCATCTTGATGACATTCAGTTAGCTTTGCCATTGTTATTGTCTTATGCTTGAGGGTTGTCAATTCTTCTCTAACTCTACTAAACTATATAACCCTCTCTATCACTTCCTTCATCATCTTGTAGGGTTTATTGAGCCACATATACTCATCATGCACCCTATGAAGCACGAATCTAACCCATTCATCCCTAAAGAAGTTTGGGATGTCTATTTCACATGCTAGTGTTGTTATTTCAAGATCTTTGAAGCCTAATTTTCACTTTTCACCATCATGAAACTTGTTATACTTCAATATTATCTCCTTGTCTCCTAGTTCCACTATATTTACCTTCTAATAGTTTATCACATCTTTGATTAACACCACATTACTTGGGAGTAATGATAGGGCTCTTGTCATATCCTTCTCATCAGTTCTTTTTAGGATCGACTTGTAGGCTAGAAGATCCTTCCTTTTAGCATCTGCTAGCTCAAAATTAAAGATTTTAGAGCACTCTACTTCTATTATTTTCAAATTTTATGAAGTTTATTTCACACACTTTGTTGCACTTTAATTGGTTCTAGGTTTATTGTGTTAGAAAGTAAAGTCCACTAATATAAACAAGAGGGGGGGTGGGTGGGGGTGTGACTCAATTATACAAGTATTATAGCAATTATCAACCTTATCAATCCTTAACTATATCAGCAATATAATAAGTAACCATAACAAGATACTCATACACAATAACACTAGATATGTTAACTAGGGAAACCCTTGATCAGAGGGAAAACCTTGGGGGGGATGGTACCCAAAAATGATGTACTAATATAAATATTCCTTGTTAGAGGATGAACTTTATGAGGAATCAATAAAATGCATTCATTATATATCAATCCATGTTAGGAGACTTTGAATCCTTGTTAGGAGATTCCAACCTTGTTAGGAGTTATAGAAGGTAGATGGACCCACTATCCAAACAACTTTAGGGGCAAGATCACTGAACTCACTATCCAGCTAATCTCAATATTATTCCATGCAAAATAATAGAAATAAATTGTACTTGTACTTCCTTTTCCTTTAAACTATCAACAAGACTTCTCTTCTTCTTCTTATCTTGATACCACATCACCAACTTTGTATCCAATAAGCCCTTGGATCACTTACTCGCATTTACCAAATAATTTGCATATGTCTTTGCAAATTCACACTTCAGCAAAAGGAAAATAACCTTCCTTTATACCGTGTCCTCAAAAAAATTCATTGAGTCTGCCTTGAGTCTTTCCCAATTAATTATAATAGGACCACATTAAGATAATTAATTATATTATAATTACACAACATTGTCAGCTCACATTCTATACAACTTCTCACACATGTTACTCCATACCTTGTACACTTACTGAAATCATCATCAGACTATCTTCTATCGCTTTCTAACTTCACATATCATGATTCTATCTCTACTAGGAGATATAATCCATTTATCAAAAATGATGAAGGGCCACACCACCCTTACCAACTCATAACCAAGAATGGAACAATATGGAGACCAAGAGAAATTAAAAAAATGCTTCACAAGAAATTTTATTATACTTGAAAATCCTTACAACATCCACAAGATGATATCATTGATATGACCTCTTCAACAAGAAGTTTACAAATTCTTCAACATAAGAGAAATCCCAAATAAGAGTCTTCACACCAAGAGCTTCACCAAGAACTTCTACTTGAAGAGCTACACCTTAGAGCTTTCACACCTTGAAGTCTTCATGCCTTCTAGCTTCTACTTCTTGAGCTTGATTAGAAATGCTCATATGTCTTGCTTAAATAGGCACTTACCACCCAATACATGACTTATCCACAACCTTCTAGAATTCCACCTACACAATATCCACAACCTTCTACAACTTCCATAACCTTCTATAATATCCACAACTTTCTAGAATTCTACCCACACACCTCGATAAATGGAATGACAACCATTTTTATTTTATTTTTCTATTATGCCACCTATGCACCTTGAAGTCTTCATGCCTTCTAGCTTCTACTTCTCAAGCTTGATTAGAAATGCTCGTATGTCTTGCTTAAATAGGCACTTACCAACCAATACATGACTTATCCACAACCTTCTAGAATTCCACCTACACAATATCCATAGCCTTCTACAACTTCCATAACCTTCTACAATATCCACAACTTTCTAGAATTCTACCCACACACCTCGATAAATGGAATGACAAACATTTTTATTTTATTTTTCTCGTAAGCCACCTATGCACCTCAAAAATAGAAATCCCCTTTTTCTTTCTTTTCTCCTTTTTCCTTTTATTTATTTGTTTCCTCTAATTTTTGTCACTTTCTCTCTCCTCTAGATTTTTTTTTTTTTTTTTTTTTTTTTTAATTTACATTCAACATGCCTCCCCTTTATTTTGGATGCAAGATGCTCCTGCATCAAGAAACTACTTATCAGGAACTTTGCCTATAGATTGTTCTCTGCAAATCAAGTATATCTTTTGTATATCTTCTCTTACTTGATGTGCACTTAACCTCATCATCATGACATGGTGTAGAACATGTCCTTTACAATGCTTGACCTGATCATCAAACCTCTATCTATATGACCATGTTCTCTATCTGCTACTATGCCAGTCTTCATAGAAAATTTTCTATGTTGTCATCAATGACAAACACAGTCATGAATGCAACATGTCAATCATGCCAAAAATATCCTACATACTTTGACAATTCTTAGAATACTCCCCTAGAGGAATACCATCAACATTCATGCTAACAATCTCACCCTTTAGCATTGATGGCAACATAAATGAAAAATTTCTAAGTACCAAGAATACCAAATCAACACTTTTTTGCAACTTTTGTTGTTCTCTTCTTTTCAAATTCTCTTCATCAATGAAATCTAAAACTCTTTGGAATATCGCTATGTCTACATCTCTTTCTTTAGGATTGACATCAGTTGTCCACACTAAATAACTCTCAACTTCTCCCCAATACATTGTATCGTCTTATTGACATCAATAATATTTTCCCTTATACATATGAGATCTCAATCTCTCCCCCATTAGTAAATATCTCTCCCATTCATGCAATCTCTCCCTCATTCATATATAGGAGATTTTTTTCATGCATATTCTCCCCCATTGTCATCAATAACAAAGGCTTCATTATGTCACTCATTTGCTCTAAGTTTTCAATCATGTCAAGTGTCCAAAGACATTGTTCCAACTACTAAGAGTTGTTGATGACTCTGCTCATTTCAAATACTCCCTCATACAAGAAGCATTGGCATTCAATCTAGTCAAAAAATAGTGCTTTTGTACCACTGGAGGGATGCAATCTATGTATCATCTACTCAGAAGTAGGGAGGGGCATAACCGCAAGCATAACTTGCAAGTACTCAAATGCATCTTTAAGCAAAGGCTTCGTAAAGATATCTGCAATCTGATCTTTTGTACTTACATTGTTCAATCTGATTTCTTTCTCTGCAACTTTCTCTTTGAAAACATGATACTTAATAGATATA
This sequence comes from Cupressus sempervirens, assembly GCA_028749045.1. Taxonomy (NCBI): domain Eukaryota; kingdom Viridiplantae; phylum Streptophyta; class Pinopsida; order Cupressales; family Cupressaceae; genus Cupressus; species Cupressus sempervirens. The sequence goes on from CM053792.1 coordinate 388,021,187, forward strand.
TGCTTAGTCTTAGAGTGCAATACAGGATTCTTAGACATACTCATTGTACTTGTGTTATCACAATGTATAATAATAGGTTCTAAAAACTCTATCTTAATATCCTTTAGCATTTGCTTCATCCACATGATCTGATTACAATTGTTTGTTGCTACCACATACTCTGCTTTAGCTATACTCTGTGAAATATAATCTTGTTTCTTGCTCAGCCAAGGAACCAATCTTCCTCCAAGGAAAAATGCTCCACCACTGGTGTTTTTTCTATCATCCATACTGCCTTCCCAATCTATATCAATATAAGCACACAAAGTGAAATCACATGATCTATCATACCATAATCCATAATTAGGTGTACCCTTCAAATATTTGAATACAGTCTTTACTACTGCATAATGAGAATCCTTAGGATCATCTTGAAATCTTTTTACTATTCCAACTGTATTTGCTATATCTGGTCTAGTGTGAGTCATATATTGTAAACCTCCAATAATTGATCTATACTTCTTCTACTCAATTGTAGATGTTTCATCTTTGCTAGATAACTTGTGACCAATTACCATATGTGTACCAATAGGCTTACAACTTTCCAAGCCAAATCTTTTCAACAAGTCTTTCAAATACTTATCTTGAGATATGAAAATACCATCATTATTTTGGACAATCTATAATCCTAGGAAAAACTTCATCTCACCCATCATACTCATCTCAGATTCATTCTTCATCTCTTCAAAAAACTTATCACTCACTTCATCATTACCTCCAAAGGTTATGTCATCAACAACTATCACAATGATTAACAAACCATTTTCAATTTCTTTCAAATACAAGTTACTATATGTCATACCTTTAGCAAATTCAAGTTTTTCCAAATACTTATCCAATCTCAGATACCAAGTTTTGGGTGCTTGCTTTAGACCATATGGTTCTTTCTTCAATCTGCATACCATGTCTTTTTCTTTTGCCAAAGGAAATCCTTCAGGCTGCTCAATGTAAACTTCTTCTTCAAGTTCTCCATTTAGAATTTTGACTTAACATTTGTCTAATACACTTTAAATTTCCTATTTATTACATAAGCCAAGAACATTCTTACTACTTCCATTCTGGCTATAGGGGAAAATATTTCTTAATAATCTATACCTTCTTCCTGTAAATATCCTTTACATACCAATCTAGTTTTATTCTTCACAAGTTCACCTTGTTCATTCATCTTGTTTCTAAATGCTCATTTTGTTCCTATAACATTATTGTCTTTAGGCCTAGGAACCAATTCCCATGTTTCATTCTTCACAATTTGATCTAGTTTTTCTTTCATTGCTTGAATTCAATGATCATCCTTGCATGCCTCATATGTGCTCTTAAGTTCAACTTGAGAAATCAAGCATATTTCCTCATGCACTTTATTTCTTGTCATCACTCATTTTTCTTTGCTTCCAATAATCTACTATATAGGGTGATTCTTTACCAAATTCCTATTATGTGTAGGAGTTTCTATCTCAACTCTTATCTCTTCTCTTGGTTTTGTTCTTTGTTCTCCTCTTTTCTTAATAATTTTTACATCATTCTACAAATCATTGTTAGTTTCAAAGAAAATTTCAATATTCTCTCTAACAAATTTAGGATTATCTTCTTCCTCATAAAAGTTATAATCCATCATCCTTTCTTTAACTCCAAACTTTTCAACCACTTTCGCATTCGTACACTAAACAATTGTCTTAGCTCTATGATTAAAACGTATGTAAGTTTTTCTATTCAATGAATAACCAAGGAATATACCTTCATCGCTTCTTGGATCAAACTTTTAATATCATCATCTCTCTTTATGTAACACTTACTTCCAAAAAATTTTGAAATACTTTAGTAAGGGTGTATGACCAAACCATAATTCATAAGGAGTCTTGTTTGTACCTTTTTTGATATGCACTATGTTCATGGTGTATACTGTTGTATTGACTACTTCTCTCAAAAATGTTTTGGATACATAATTCTCAAACATCATTTCTCTTGCTACCTCTGATATAGATGTGTTCCTCCTTTCTACTATCCCATTTCTCTCAAGGGCCTTGGATAATGATAACTATCTCTTAATCCCATTTTCTTCACAAAACATGTTAAACTCTCTAGAAGTAAACTCTTCACCTCTATCTGATCTCAAACACTTAATCTTTACACTAGATTCATTATTCTTAAATATTTTAAACTACTCAAATGCCTTTGATTTTTCTTTAAGAAATGCTACTTGCATCATTCTAGTGAAATCATCAAGAAAAATCATAAAGTACCTTTCTCCATAAAAACCTCTTATTACGGTGGGGCCACTTAAGTCTGTATGAATAGTCTCCAACTTCTTTATAGTAGTGAACTTCTTACTAGGAAATGAAACCTTCTTTTGTTTAGCCATTATACATCTCTTACAAACAACATCAGTAGGCTTCATGATCTTAGACAAATCTCTTACTGCAAATATACTAGTAACCTTCATAATGTTATCAAAGTTTATATGACAAAACCTTCTATGTCATAACCAATTGTTATCCACTTTTGCAACCAAACAAGTCATCTCAATAGGATTCAATTAAAACACATTACCTCCAGATCGTGTACCTATTCTAATTAGCTTACCATCCTTATCTTTGATAATGCAAGTCTTCTATGTAAACTGCAATTGATAGCCTTTGTCTACTAACTATTTTACACTCAACAAGTTATGTTTCAAACCATCAACAAAATAAACATCATCAGTGTTAGTCTTTCCATCAAGAGTAATAGATCTTATCCCTGTGATGGGATAAAATTCATTGTTACCAACTTCAACAATTCCTCTATCATGATTTCTAAACTTAACAAACTTGTTCATATCACTAGTTGAGTGATGTGAACATCCACTTTCTATAACCCCATCAAATTTCTTTTCAACTTGAGAAACTAGCAATTTTTCTTCTCTAATTTCAATTTTAGAACTCTCTTCTTTTATAGCCACAAATCCTAACTCATCATCACTTTCACTTTGAACTCTTTCCTCAAATTCATCATCTTCATTTGCATACAAGCAATCTCTAGGTCTTCTAGGCTTGAAATTTCTCTTATATTTTTTCTCTCATTTAGGAAACTTAGAAGCATAATGACCAAATTCATTACAAGTCCAAAATTTAAAGATTTTCTTACCATCTGGTTCTCTTCTTACAAGAAAGGCTATACCTTTATCAATCTTGTTGTCTTCTTTAGATCTAGATCTATTGCTACTAGCATAATCTCCATGGGTGTTTGCACTTTTGGATAAACAAGGATGAACACTTAAAGAACTAAAATTTGTCTCCACTCTTGCTAATTCTCTAGACTACCTCAAACTTGACTCTATTGCTTCCAATCTTCCAAGCAAAGTCTCCCTAGTGAACTTCTCAGTATAGGGTATCAAAATTTCAATCATTTGTGCTATTTGCTTGAATGGTGGTTTCAAATTTTTCAAAATCTTCCATACAATATCATCTTCTTCTTTAGATCCTTCACAAGACTTACTTCCTACAAAAATCTCAAATATCCTACCAATATAGCTTCTCATAGATTCATCTTCCATCATTTTAGCATCTTGAAACAAACACATCCAATTTTGTAATCTCATTCTTTTAGCATGCTTATCTCCTCCAAAAGTAGATTCTAAAGCTTTCCAAATTTTATGAGATCTCTCCAAAGATCTTACCTGACTATATTCAATTTTAGGAAGAGTTATCAATAATGCTTCTTTAGCTCGCATATTACACATAAACATATCTCTTTCTTATTTGTTGCATTCCTCAACCTTGCTTTCTTCCACAATTTTCTTCTTTATCAAAAGCCAATATCCTAGATCCATATATAGAAAATGAGTCTTCATATTTTACTTCATTTTGTTATGGTTAACTCCATCCAACTTAGGACTTTCATTTCTGAAGTGACTTTATCTCCCAAAGCTATTAAGCTTTATCTTCAAGGACCTGAGGCTCTAATACCAATTGTTAGAAAGTAAATTCCACCAATATAACTGGGGGGGGGAGGGTGTGAATTAGTTATACAACTATTATAGCAATTAGAAACCTTATTAATCCTTAACCATATGATAAATATAATCAGCAACCATAACAAGATACTCATATACATTATTACCATATATGTTAACTAGGAAATCCCTTGATTAGAGGGACAACCCCAGTGGGATGGTACACACAAAGTGATGTCCTAATATAAATATTCCGTATGAGAAGATGAACCCTATGAGGAGTCAATGAAATACATTCAGTACATATTACTCCCTATTAGGAGACTTTGAATCCTTGTTAGGAGATTTCAACCCTGTTAAAAGTTGTGTAAAGGAAGATGGGCCCATTGTCCAAATAACTTCAAGGGCAAGATCACTGAACTCACTGTCCAATTGATCTTTGTATTATTCCTTGCAAAAAAAATAGAAATGAATTGTACTTGTACTTCCTCTTTATCTATCATATCCATTGGACTTCTCTTCTTCTGATCTCCATACCAGATCACCAATTCTACATTCAATAATCCCTTGGATCACTTACTCACATTTACCAAATACTTTACATATGTCTTCGCAAATTTATAGTTCACCAAAAGGAAAATAACCTTCCTTTATACCATGTCCTCATAAAAATTCCTTGAGTTGGTCTTGAGGCTTTCCCAATTAATTATAATAGGACCATATTAAGAAAATTAATTATATTATAATTACACAACATTGTCGGCTCACAGTCAATACAACTTCTTACATGTATGACTCCAAACCTTGTGCATTCACTGACATCATAATCAGACTGTCTCCTATCATTTTGTAACTTCACATATCATAGTCTATCTATGCTAGGAGATATAATCCATTCATCAAAAATTACTTCTCAGGAACTTTGTCTATATACTACTCTCTGTAAATCAAGTATATCTTCTACATATCTTCTTCTTACTTCATGTGCACTTAACCTCATCATCAGGACATAATGTAGAACACATCCTTAACCATGCTTGACTTGATCACCAAACCTATTTCTGTATGACCTTGTTCTCTTTCTGCTACTACCAATCTTCATGGAAATACTACTATGTTGTCATCAATGACAAACACAATCATGAATGCAACATGTCAATCATGCTAACAATATCCCACATGCTCTAGAAATGCTTAGGATACTCCCACAAAGGAATACCATCAACATTTATGCTAACATACTAGTTTTTTTTCACTTAGATTCATGCAAATATTTTTCTTTTGATAGTTAGGGTTTCATGAATAAAAGCTCTTTGGATCTCAAGTTTGGAAAAATGATATTTGCATAATGATATATCTATTTATAGATCCTACTAAAAAGTAAGATTGAGGCCCTAATGGAAATGCCATTTCTTACCTACCTCTACCTTTGAGAAATAAACGTTGTATTAATGTTCACCCATGGTCATATTTTGGAGACAACATATCCTTGCTTTGTAGGTAACAACATGACCAGTCTTCAATGTGTTACTTGTCATGACTTCCCACTTCGAGTGTGGGGACTAGTTTAAAACTATCTTTTCTTGCCTAACCCATCTTAAGCTTTACTAGATTAATTTGATTGGGAAGCCTCACCACTTTTTGGTGAGCTTATTGCTTCTCTAATCTTTACTTTAGTATCCTTTGACCTTTTCTTAGTCCATACTTTGGCAAAGTCTTTGATAACTTGCACAATATCAATGGTCCTGTCTTTTCCTTTATTCTTATTGTATTTTTGTTTGGGTTTACACTTGGTCCAACTAATTGTCTAGTATGAGGATTGACAAAGAGGGATCCAAAATAGTAGATACTTGTGACCATAAATCATAAATTTTCTCTTTGGAATTTCTAAAATAGTAGATACTTGTGACATGATAATATAACCTATGAGTTTTTTACAAAACCCAATAAGTTCCCTTTTAATGACTTGGAAGGCTTCTTTATTTCACTTTTTTTCCAAATAAACCAAAGGACTTCACCAATAAAAATATACCATAACTTACTAATCTTGGCATAAAAAACATCCACAAAACCAACAAGAATTTCAATCCAAGAGAAGTTAGAGGGAGAATTCTAGAGAATGGGTCCACCAAAAAGAGGGACCAAATTAAAGTAAAAAATTTACAATTAAAGAATATATGTTCAATAGTTCCTTGTGAAAGAAAACGGGAAAAAATGAAGGATTTATTTTGAGGGAAAGAAAAACATTACTAATAACAATCTTTTTAAAGAGAAGATTCCATTTAAAATAAAGTTTCTTATGTTCACTACGTTGGTGCCAAAGGAAATATAAGATAAAGTGCCACTTGGAGTCTAACTAAATTCAAGGCCCTATTTTTTTATTCAAGAAATTAAGAAAATAAGAATCACCTTCAATCATACCATAAGCTTTCTTTGTAGAAACTTTCATTAAGGGTATACCTGTTAGAAATATAAGAGGAGTAACTAAGAGGGGAGGGGTAAATCAGTTACCACTAAAATAAATCCCAAATCCCTTAGATATTAACATAGAACATAAACTTTACTAAAAATATTATTGCTCAACAAACACATAATCACTCAGTTAATATTGATAATATGATGCAGCTTGGTAACCACTGAAATAACAATTGTAACTCAGTAAATGATTAACATGAAAAGCTTAAGATATTATCTATGATTAACCATAATTAACTTAGTTTCATACACATAAAAGAAATAGCACATGAACACAAGCAACAACAAGATTTAATGTGAAAACCCAATTCGGGAAAAATCACCAATTGTAACTAGTTACTAATTTTCACTCTTCTAAAGTGAGCTTTGTTTGGAGCCAACCCTATTAAAGGTTACAAAACACATTGTTAGGTGTGACCCTGTTAAAGGATTTAATCACCCTATTAGGAGTGGCCTTGTTAGAGGTCTTTAGACACTTCAATATAGAAATGCCACCTTGTTAGAGGATTTACAAATAGTTGTTAAGCCAACTTTGTTAAGAGACTTAGATCATTGCTACAATGGTTAGAGAGTAACAATGAGATGACCTAATTTTTAATGCAACTATATTGCTGATTTCATATCTCAATTCTAGCTTGAATACTTGATCCTTCTTGATTGAATGTATCTTTGAAGCTCCTCAAGGATATTATGCTTATCCTTCTAATTCACTTCCTCTAAGCATATTTTATTCTTCTATACACTTGCACACATTCAATCCTCAACTTGACCTTATACTTATATCTAATGCATTGTCAAGTTGGCTTGAATACAATTTAGAATAATTAGTATTCATCTCCTCAGTCGGGTAGAACCAAAAAACAAATCCATTAAACTTAATATGCCAAAACAAGAAAATCCTTCATTAGCCGACCCTACTTGGTAGACACTAACTCAGAAATGATTTTCCTGTGTTAACCAAGTGAACTCGGTAAACATTGTATCTTCACAAACTTCTTTTGGTAACTAGGTGAGCTTGGTTAACACTGGTTTCATCCAAATTTTCTTTTGTTACCTGAGTGAGCTTAATTAACACTCAACTTCTGCAAACTTCTCTTCATCACCCGAGTGAGTTCAGTGGACATTGTCTTCTGAACTTAGCAAACACTGGAATGCTTGACAAACACAAGAAACTGCCTTTATCATCCGAGTGAGCTTGGCATACACTAATAGGTAAAGATATGATATTTTGTGTAACATCAAAGGCAACACACAATTAACCAATTGTATTCAACAATCTCCCTATTGGCATTGATACTACATGTCATAATACAATGAAATTTTAGAGAAAAAATAAAGTAAGGAAAATATCCTTAGTTTCATTTTGATTCTCATCCATGAGAACTCCCTCTATCAGTGTGAACTCCCTTTGTCTTTAGTTTCTCCCTCTATCAGTAACCTCTATCTTCAACATCTTCTTCTGATATAAAACTTTCCTTCTTTGATATCAAACCAAGTTCATTCTCCCTCTTTGACATCTCTTTCTCTGATGTATGACTGAACTCTCCCTCTTTGTCATCTTAAAGTACAATTTCTATGATATGACAACAAACTCTCCCTCTTAAGAAAAATTCTATGATATAACACAGCAAAATATCTCTCTTTAACATCTCATGCCAAAGACAATATTCAGTGAATATCAATGTACCTCATGTATTGATTCATATGTAATCTACCCTTTCAATACTGCATCAACTGACTGATTTCCAACCCATATTGGTTGATGCATCACTAAACTTCATTTAGTGAGCTTTAGATAGGGCAATATCCTCTAACTTACCTCTTAGATATAAAAATGCATCCTTAGGTAATGGCTTAGTGAATATGTCTACAATTTGTTCTTTAGTATTCACATATTCCAATCTTACCTCTTTATCATGCACCAATTCTCTCAGAAAATGATATTTATTACAATGTGCTTGATCTTGGCATGCATCACATGATTATTTGATATATTAATTGTACTAGTGTTATCACAAAAGATAACCACTGGATCCTTGATCTCGACCTTCATACCTACAAATAGTTGCTTGAACCAAACAACATTGGAGCAATTAACTATTACTGCCACATACTCTACCTCTGTTGTAGACTGAAAAATGCAATTTTTCTTCTTACTTGTCCAAGATACTAGTCTGTTACCAAGAAAGAACGCTCCACAACTGGTGTTCTTTCTATCATCAACACTTCTTGCCCAATCAACATCAGTAAAAGCTTTCAAATCTAAAGTGCCTCCTTTCTTGTACCATAATCCATAGACTTCAGTTCCCTTTAGATACCTTATGATCCTCTTGATTGCCATCATATGATTTTCTTTCAGATTTGCTAAGAATATTGCCACCATACCAACTGCTAATGCAATATCAGGTCTTGTATGCACTACATATTGCAGTTTACTAATCATTGATCTATATGTGGTTTGATCTACTTCCTTGGAATCATCATTCTTGAAAAGATTGTGTCCACTAGGCATAGGTTTTCCAACTAGTCTTGAATCTTCCATTCCAAAATTCTTTAGTATCTCCTTGATATATTTAGATTGAGTAATGTAGATACCATCTTTCCTCTATTGAATCTATAATCCAACAAAGAATTTTATCTCCCCAAACATGGACATCTCAAATTCTTTACTCATCTCTTTTGAAAAAGCTTTGCACAAATCATCATTTCCAATAAACAATGTGTCATCCACAAAGATTTCTAACAACACAATCTTCTTGTCTAGACTTTCTTTGATGTATAGGTTGTTATTATCATTTGTCCTTTGAAAACCAATCTTCATGAAATAGTTATGAAGTCTTTCATACCAAGCTCTAGGAGCTTGCTTGAGTCCATACAATGCTTTGTGCAGTTTACAAACCATATCATTTTTGCTCAGATCTACAAAACCTTCTAGTTGTTCTATGTAAACTTCTTCTTCAAGAATTCCATTCAAGAATGCAAATTTCATATCCATTGATAAACTTTAAATCCTTTATGTGCAGTATATGCAAGTAAGGTCCTAACACCTTCTAATCTTGCAACAAGAGCAAAATTTTCACCATAATCAATACCTTCTTCTTAAGAATAGCCTTTGCATACTAACCTTGCTTTGTTTCTAGAAACTTCTCCATCTTTATTTAGCTTATTTCTAAAAACCCACTTTGTGTCAATTACATTTTTATCCTTGGGTCTAGGAACAAGAGTCCAAGTTTTATTTCTTTTTTTCTATTCTATCTCTCCATTTGTTGCTTCAATCCATCTTTCATGATCCAAAGCATATTTAACTGATCTAGGTTCAAATTCAACAAGCAAACATGTACCTTTCAATTTTTTTCAGGTCATTGTTCCATAACACATGTACTTTAGATTTAGAATGTGTTCCACTTTCCTCACCATGATCTTTTATATCAAGCTTGAGTCCTACTATCTGTAACTCGGGTCCTAAAAACTCGATTTGATCTGGCTACAACTCAGTAGCTTTTGACTACAACTCGGGTCCTTCAGACTATAACTCGGGTTGCATTGGATGCAACTTGGTAGCTTCTTGAGATTTTGGGGACTTAAGAGGTGAAGTCTGTTGACTTCCAATTAGATTTAGCAATGTATCAAGTTCAATGTAGATAAAGTTTCTGTAGTCCTCAAGTTCTTTGTTGCTATGTTATTCACTCTTTTCTACAAACTCATCAATTCTCACATGTGCACTTTTTGTGATTTTATGAGTAGACAAATTCAAACATTTGTATGCTTTTCTTCTGTAGGAATATCCTAGGAATATGCCTTTATCACCTTTGACATCAAATTTACCTTTCCTAGATTCCTTTAAGATATAAAATTTTCTACCAAATACTTTCAAGTAACTTACATTAGGTTTGTAGCCATACCATAGTTCATAAGGAGTTTGATTTGAGTCTTTCTTCAGCTATACTCTATTTAGGGTATGCACTATAGTACTGATTGCTTCCTTTCAGTATCTGATTGCAACATTCTTTTCTATCATCAAAGTTCTTGCACAATCCATGATGGATATGTTTCTTCTTTTAGCTATACCATTTTGTTGTAGTGTAACAGGGGCTGATACTTGTCTTTTGATTCCTCTTTCAATGAAGAACTCATTGAATTCATTAGAAATGAATTCACCACCTCTATCTGACCTCAAACACTTCAGCTTCTTTCCAATTTCCTTCTCTACTCTTGCCTGATACCACTTAAATTTTGAAAAGCTTCAAACTTATCTTTTAGATACATTACAGTTACCATTCTAGAATAATCATCAACAAAAAGAATAAAATACTTATCTCCACTATAGCTCTCAATTCCAATAGGTCCACATAAGCCTATATGAACTAGGTCCAAGACTTCTTGAGAATGATAGTTCTTGCTTTTAAAACTTGTCTTGCCCATCTTACCAATTTGATAATTTTTTCATAGGCCCATATTAGGTTTCCTCAAACTAAGAATACCTCTCACTCTTTTGTTTTTGCTTATATTGATCAAATTATCAAAGTTCACATGACATAACCTTTTATGCCATAACCATCTTTCTTCTACTTGAGCAATGAAACATGAACTTTCACTAAGATCTAGGTAGAATAAGTTACCTTTTGTTTGGTTACCAAACCAAACTAGATTCCCTTTTCCATCTAGTAGCTTGGCCTTTCCATTCATGAATTCCACCTTGAATCCAATGTTATTCAATTGTACCACACTCAGTAGATTATGCTTTAGTCCTTCAACCCAATAAGCATTATCACATCCAAGTTCATTGGTTAGTGAAATACAACCTTTTCCCTTTATGCAACATGGTTCATTGTTTCCAAATCTCACACTTCCACCATCATAATGTTCTATACGTTCAAACTTTGTTTTGTCATCAGTCATATGATGTGAAAACCCACTATCAATAATCCATATATCATTTTTTATAGAATGAGAAATAAATGTCATTTTATCTTCTTTATCATCGTATTCATCTTTTACAACAATATAGGCCATTTCATCATCATCACTTCTATCTGAATCTTTAGCCATGAAACAAGACTTCTTACCTTTATCCTTCTAGTCCTTGAAGTTCTTGAAATCCTTCTTGCCTTTGTACTTGATGTGATTATTTTCATCTTTGTCTTCTCTATTTGGACACCTTGCAGTAATGTGACCAACTTCTTCATAGGAAAAGCAAATTAAAGGAATTTTACCTTTATACTTTCCTTTGCCTTTGGGATACCTTCTTGCAAGTAATGCTTCAATAGTTTCAAGATCACTATCAGAACCATCTTCTTCTTCACTTTTAGATTCTTTTCCTTTTGATCTTTTATCTTTCTTCTTGAGTGACAAGTTGGCTTCAAATGTAGACTCAAGATTGCTAGAACTAGGAACAGAATTATCATAGTTATCTAGCTCAAATGTTGTCAATCTTCCAACTACTGCATCCAATGTCATATCATTCTTTAGATTGCATCTTATTTCTTGAATTGTTGATACTCTAATTGCATATATAGGAAGAAGTGTTCTAAGAAACTTACTTACCATTGTCTCATCTTCAATATTTCCTCCTAAAGTTTGATTGCACAAACATTGACTTTGATTATGTCACCTTACTTTGCAATGTTCTCATCTTCTCGCGTCTTTATCTGATCAAATTGTCCTCTAAGACTTTCAACTTTAGCTCTTCTTATAGTGTCATCTCCTCCATAGATGGATTTCAGATTGATCCACATCTCAAAAGAAGTTCCACAGTCTTTGACTTCATCAAATTTGGCATAGTTGAGAGATGAAGCAATATCAATCATCATGATGTTATGACTCTTTTTCTCTGCAATTTCTTCAACAATCATAGTTCCAACACATGTCACATATTTTGTGTCTAAGTAATTTAGGCATGAATCCTCAATGGTTGCCAAATTTAGTCTCATGAGTTCCTTCCATGCCTTGAAGTTATCTATGTTCAGCTTAGGGACCTCCCTTCTATAAGACATCCTGATCTTTAGCTTAGGTCCTTGAAACCTTCACTGTAAGCACCAAAAGCTCTAATACCAATTGTTGGAAATATAAGAGGAGTAAATAAGAGGGGAGGGTGAATCAATTACCACTAAAATAAATCTCAGATCCCTTAGATTTCAACACAGAACATAAACTTCACAAAAAATATTGTTGCTCGACAAACACACAATCACTCGGTTAATACTGATAATATGTTGTAACTCAATAAAAATTGAAATAAAAACTATAACTCAGTAAATTATTAACATGAAAATCTTAAGATATTATCTATGATTAACCTTAATTAACTTAGTTGCATACACATAAAAGAAATAACATGAACATAAGTGACACCAAGATTTAACGTAGAAACCCAATTTGGGAAAAACCACCAATTGTAACCAGTTACTAATTTTCACTCTTATAAAGTGAGCCCTATTAGGAGCCAACCTTGTTAAAGGTTATAAAACACACTATTAGGTGGGACCCTATTAGAGGATTTAATCATCCTGTTAGGAGTGGCCTTGTTAGAGGTCTTTAGACACTTCAGTCTAGAAATTCCACCTTGTTAGAGGATTTACAAATAGTTGTTAAGCCAACTCTGTTAAGAGATTTAGATCACTACTAAAATAGTTAGAGAGTAACAATGAGATGACCTAATTTTTGATGCAGTTCTATATTGTTGATTTAAAATCTCAATTCTAGCTTGAATGCTTGATCCTTCCTGATCGAATGTATCTTTGCAGCTCCTCAAGGATATTCTACTTATTCTTCTAATTCGCTTTCTCTAAGTATCTTCTATTCTTCCATGTACACTTGCACACATTCAATCCTCAACTTAACCTTATACTCATATCTTATGCATTGTCAAGTCACCTTGAATACAACTTAGAATAATTAATATTCATCTCCTTAGTCGACTAGAACCAAGAAACAAATTTGTTAACTTAATATGCCAAAACTAGAAAATCCTTCATTAGTCGACCCTACTCGATAGACACTAACTCAAAAATGATTTTCCTATGTTAACCAAGTGAACTTAGTTAACACTACATCTTCACAAACTTCCTTTGGTAACCAAGTGAACTTGGTTAACACTGGTTCCATCCAACTTTTCCTTTGTTAACTGAGTGAGCTCGGTTAACACTCAACTTCTATGAACTTCTCTTTGTCACCTGAGTGAGCTCAGTGGACACTGTCTTTTGAACTTGGAAATCATTGGAATGCTTGGCAGACATAGGAAAATATCTTCATCATCTGAGTGAGCTTGACATACACTGATTAGTAAAGATATGACATTTTGTATAACATCAAAGACAATACATGATTAACCAATTGTATTCAACAATACTATCTTTCCATTTCTTAATATTATTGATTTCCAAACTAGTAAGAAATTTTCTAGGAAAAAAGTGCCCACTGCTTTACTAATCAATGTATATATCTTCTTACAAGTATATGAATCCCAAATTCATCCCTAATATCATCCCATGTTATGACCTATTGTCAAATCAAGATATGACTAATGAACAAGATGTCTTTGTCTTTCCACTATTTCATTGAGCAACTTTGGGTAAGAGCAAGGGGTTTACCCTTTGATTTCACTCCCCACCAAACAGATCTATCAATGATAGAGGAGTGAGATGGGCCATCAACAAAAAAATTGCAACATAAAAATTCTCACTTGCATTCATGCTTTCCAAAGAGAAACAAACACGTTTGATCCAAAATAATAATAATCAAAGTCACCCATAATCATGTAATGAAGTGAAAAGTTTATCCAATACTTACCTTTCTTAAAAGAAGACCTTACAATATTATTTCTCATAAATACCTTCCAAGGGGAATTGCTATTTATAGATTTGAAGATCCATTTTAAGGCTAGAGCCATACGATGACTCTAAGATCTCTCATCCCCAATCCTCCTAGTTTCTTAGGCATACAACATAAATCCCATTTAATAATGTGCCTTTCCTTAATAACCTGGCCATATGACCAAAGAAAATCTCTCATAATCATGTCAAGTTTCTCTACCTAAAACCTATCAAATAGATGAGAAGAGGTAAAATATATGGAATAGGATGACCTATTAGCATGAATGTTGATAATATTCCTTTGGGGAGTATCTTAAGCAGTGCTAGAGCAATTGAGGAAATTGACATGTTGCATTAATGATTTTTTTTGTCATTGATGTCAACATAGCACTGTTTCTATAAAGACTAACACAGTAGAAAACAGAGAATGAGGTTGTATGGATTGCATATTGATGAAGAGGTCAAGCATAGTTGAGGATATGATCTACATTGTGTCTTGATGAAGTGGACGAGCGTGCATCTAGAGAATGGAAGACATGTGAAAGTTGTTAAAGAATCACAAAGGATAGTGTGCAAATAGAATTCTTGAGAAGTGGTTTCTGATGTTTAGATTGTATCTCTTAACAAAGATAGAATTGTGATGAGCATAGTTAGACAGTGACAATAGGCAACCTAATGATGACATAAAGAGTGCATGAGGTCAAAGGTCACACATAAGAGAAGTTTTTTTTATTGTAAAACAATATTTTATAATTATGAAAAGATGTAATGTTTTGTAATATCTTAATGAGGTCCTTTTATAATTAATTGGGAAAGTCTAAAGGCCAGCTCACTAAATTATTTTAAGGATATGGTATAAAGGAAGGTTATTTTTGTTGTGATGAAATGTGCAATGTGTAAAAGAGTAAGCACACTTGCATTGGATATGTGAAGTTGGTAAATGTGTGTAAGTGATCAAAGAGATCAATGTGATGTGAGTTTGAAGATCTAGTATTCAGATCTGAGAAGGTATTTGGTGTGGTATTAGCACAGTAAGAGGATAGGCAAAGAGTTCAAGTTGCAGAGTTCAGTTTCATTCTATTATTCTAAAAGGAATAATACAAAGGCTAGTTGGATAGTAAGTTCGGTGGTCTTGCCCCTGAAGCTATTTGGACAATGGGTCAATCTGCCTTGTACAACTCCTAACAGGGTTGGACTCTCCTAACAGGGATTCAAAGTCTCCTAATAGGGAATGATATGTATCGAATGTATTTCATTGACTCCTACCAGGGTCCATCCTCTTACAAGGAACTTTTACATTAGTACATCATTTTGTGGGTACCATCCCCACTGAGGTTTGACCTCTGATCAAGGGTTTTCCTAGTTAACATATCTAGTGTTATTGTGTATGTGTATCTTCTTATGGTTGTTGATTATATTGTTCACATGCTTAAGGTTTAATAAGGTTGTTAAAAGTGATATTGATCTAATAAATGATTCACCCCCCCCCCCCCCCCCAAACTCCTCTTAGTTATCTCAGTGGACTTTACTTTCTAACAATTGGTATTAGAGCATCAGGTCCTTGAAGGAAAAGCTTAACAACTTAAGGAGATCAATGGCAAGTTATTTCATAAGAGAAAGTCCTAAGTTCAATGGAGTTAACTATGATAGCTGGAAAGAGAAGATGAAGATACATGTGCTATGTATGAGTCCAAGATATTGGCTAATGACAAATAATGGAAAGAAGATTGTGGAAGAAAGTAAACTTGAAGAATACAGTGAAGCTAAAAGAGATCTATTTATGTGTAATATGCTCTCTAGAGAAGCATTATTTTAAACCCTTCCTAAAAATGAGTACAGTCGAGTAAAATCCTTAAAGACATCTCATGCAATTTGGAAAGCTTTAGAATCTATATTTGAAGGTGATGTGCATGCTAAGATAATCAAATTACATAATTGGATATGTTTGTTTCAATATGCTAAGATGATGGAAGATGAATCTGTAAGAAGTTGTACTGGTAGAATCTCAAAAATTATTGTAGGAATATAGTCTTGTAATGGATCTAAAGATGAAGATGAGATTATTTGAAAGATCTTGAAAACCTTGACACCACCATTCAAGTAGACAATGTAAATGATTGAACAAGTGATACCACGAACTAAGAAGTTTACTAGAGAGATTTTTCTTGGATGATTGGAAGCAACAAAAGTGAGCTTGAAGTAATTTTCCTAGAGTGGAAATTGCTTTTAGTGTATTAAGTGTTCGCGCTTCCTTGTCAAGAAGTGCAAGCACCAGTGGGGACTATGCTAGTAGCAGTAGATCCAAATCTGAGGAGGATAGGAGAATTAAAGAAGGAATTTCCTTGCTTGTAAGGAGAGAACCAAACGGTAAGATAATCAAATGTTGGACTTGCAATGGATTCGGTCATTATGCTTCTAAGTGTCCTAAAAGAGAGAGAAAATTATAAGAAGAATTTCAAGTCAAGAAGGCCTAGAGATTGTTTGTATGCAAGTGAAGATGATGAATCTAATGAAAGAGTTTAGAGTGAAAGTGATGAAGAGTTAGGATTCATAGCTATAAAAGAAGTCAGTGAAGAGAAAGCCCTAGTTTCATAGGTTGAAAAGAAAGTTGATTGGATCATAGATAGTGGTTTTTCACATCATATGACTAGTGACATGAATAAATTTGTTAATTTTAGTAGTCATGATAGAGGGATTGTCAAATTTTGTAACAATGCAGCTTGTCATATCAAGGGAATAGGATCTATTACTCTTGATGGAAAGACTAACATAGATGATGTCTACTTTTTTGATGGATTAAAGCATAACCTATTGAGTGTTGGATAGATAGTTGATAATGGATATCTATTAAAATTCATAGAGAAGACATCTATTATCAAGGACAAAGATGGTAAGTTGATTGACACTAGTACAAGATCTAGAGTTTAAAAAATTTAGTTGAACCCTATAGAGATGACATTTTTGGTTGCAAAGTGGATAGTAGTTGATTGTCACATAGAAGGTTTTGTCATATAAACTTTGATAATATTGTGAAGGCTAGTAGTATATTTGTTGTTGGAGATCTACCTAAAATTATGAAGCCTTCTAATGTTGTGTGCAAAGAATATGTTATGACTAAGAAGAAGAAAATCTCTTTTCCTAGCAAGAAGTTCTCTACAACAACAAAATTGGAGATTGTTCCTACAAATCTGAGTGGTCCTACTAGGACAAGAGGATTCTACGGTGAAAGTTAGTTCAAGATTTTTGTTGATGACTTTACTAGGATTATTTGGGTAGCATTTCTTAAAGAGAAGTTTGAGGCATTTGAGAAGTTTAAATTGTTTAACAATAGAGTTGAGAATGAATCTAGGGTGGAGATCAAATGTTTAATATCAAATAGTGGTGTAGAATTTACCTCAAATGAATTTAACACCTTTTGTGAAATGAATGGCATTAAGAGATGACCATCAACATCTAAGACTCCTAAGAAAAATGAAATTGTTGAAAGAAGAAGTAGGTCTATAATAGAAGCATCAAGAACCATGATGTTTGGGTTTGATGTATCAAAGACATTTTGGAGAGAAGTAGTCAATACAATAGTATACAAAATGAATAGAGTGTAGATTAGAAAAGGTACAAACAAGACTCCCTATGAATTATGGTTTGGACATGCACCCTTAGTGAAGTGTTTCATATTTTTTGGAACTAAGTGTTACATAATGAGAGATGATGATATTAGTAAGTTTGATGCAAGACGTGATGAAGGTATGTTTCCTGGTTATTCATTGAAAATAAAAGCTTATAGATGTTTTAATCAAAGAACTAAGACTATTGTTGAGTGCACAAATGTGAAAGTGGATGAAAAGTTTGGAGTCAAAGAAACTCCAAGCATTTGGAGTGAAAGTGGATGAAATATTTGGAGATTCCACTTTATATCCAGGGTTGGAATCTCCTAACAGGGATTCAAAGTCTCCTAATAGGGACTGATATGTACTAAATGTATAATTTCATTGACTCCTAATAGGGTCCATCCTCTTACAAGGAACTTTTATATTAGTATATCATTTTGTAGATATCATCCCCACTAGGGTTTTTCCTCTAATCAAGGTTTTCCTGGTTAACATACCTAGTGTTATTGTGTGTGTATCTTCTTATGGTTGTTGATTATATTGTTCCATGCTTAAGGTTTAATAAGGTTGATAAAAGCTATATTAATCTGATAACTAATTCACCCTCCCACCCCCTCTCAATTATATCAATGGACTTTACTTTGTAACACGAAAAACTTTTTAAACAATTTGAGCTCTTCCAGCTAAATACAACAAACAAATTTTCCATTTATGATGCTTCTTTTCAATTTTTGAGTATACTAATGCCCACATGTTTTTAGTGGAGGGAGAGACTACAAATAGGATAACAAGGAATCTAGCAATAGTATTGGGCCATGCCTAGATCCATCTATTGGAAATAATCAAGACTAGCTAGGGTACTCAGAGGGGAGGGGTGAATTAGTAACTTCAAAACTTTTAACAGATCCAACACTTAATCAACATAATCCATTCACCATTTAGTCATCTAATCTACTGCATGCATGAGAAACTGAAAGATAAACATTCATAGCACATGAACACAATATTTGGTGACCTAGAAACCTTCCAAATAGAAAGTAAAACTAGGGTGGGGATGATACCCACAAAACTTCAATACTGCAGCATAAAGTTGGCTTGTTAAGGCTTACAATGATCACTTCTGATGATCTACCTTGTTAGGAGCAATTAGGACCGCTAGGTCCACCTTGTTAGAGGTTTTACAAACATACAATGAAGTATGAACTCTGTGAGGAGATTTAGTGAAAAGATTGTTAAGTCTACCCTATTAAAGTATTTAAATCTGATTCACCTATTAGGATGAAATAGTAGATCCGACTTACAACTTGATTGCTGATTAGATCCTTGAAATGTTGATTGCCTCTTGTGATAGATAAAACTTTACTACTCCTTGTAGACCTTGCTGAATACTCTGCTCTACTACTAATTCACATTTACTCTTCCCAAAACATTACTTGTCCATCATCATTCATGCATACATACATTGGGTATGATATAATACATTACATATATATCATTCCAATTCTCATATTTACAAGGTCGACGAAAACACAAGTTAACACAAATATTACTGAGTCAGCCCAAATGTGGAAACTCGGGTTCAGAATAGCTGACTTGGTGACCTTCTGATACTTGACATCCACTACATTACTTGGCATTGTCATGCATTTGGTAGAAGTAGAGGCTCGGTCCATACTAGTCACTCAACATAGCTTCAAACTTGGTGAACATTGGAGACTCAATAGATATAGTGTAACTTAGTAGAAATTGAACACTATGTTTACCTATCCCACACTTAGTAAACACTGCTTTTTCCATCACTTGGTAGATATTGGCTTCACATCACAGTAACTGATGACTCGGTAAATACTGCGAAGCTCAGTAACCACTAACTACTTGGTGATGACTGTTGGACTACACACTATATATTTTCACTTGGTAGCTTCTGGAATGCTCAGTGTGAACTACTGAACTACTTAACTTACTTGGCAACCATTGAATGCTCGGTAGACACTAGAGACTAAATAATGAACTTGGTAACCTTACATAATTATGAATAAGTGTTTTTACTAATGGCAAACATAACTTTATGCCAACAATCTCCCCCTTTGGCATTAGTGACAAAAACACTTATTAGCCAAAAATATATGTACAGTGACATGTTGATTTTTTATTTTTCAAAATTTGTCTTTTTAATCCTGTTGTATATACATTGCACATATCTCCCCCATACAATGTACATATTATATAAGGCATAGTACCATACTATATATACAAGTCTTTCTACTATACATATGTCTCCACAAATATCTCTTTCTCTCCCCCTTTTGACAATAATGCCAAACATTTATTTACACCATACTTATATAGAGACACTAAAATGTGAGAGAAACTCAGAGTGTACCATGAGAATAAGAGCTAATGTCTTATCCTAGTTCTCTTGCAAAATTTTGTAGGTATGAAGTGCCACTTGAACTTCTGTTAAAAGTTGAATCATATGATCTGCAATAGAAAAATTATTATCATGGATCAATGTTTTTGAATATGCAATATGTTTCTACATTGTGTCCATGATTGGCAGATCATGTTTTGGATGTCTATTAATGTAGACCTAATCCTTGCTTCTTCTCTCAACAATTCAGCCTGCATGTGTGACAAAATCTAACCTTAATCTGATGTGCAAAGCTTGAAATAGGGTCAAGCTGCAACTTTTGGGTGTTGGCCTTCAGATCCTCATCAATTTTATTCAATTTTTCTTTGATTTCTTTTGTGTACTTGGTAACATCAAAAAGTTTGGCAAAAAGAGATGTTACATTTGCAAAATAATTTTCAAGATTACTCAAAATTGAGGAAAGCTCTACCTGGTTAATAGCAATGTGCTCAAGCACCTTATTGTCAAACTTTTTCTTAGCTTTCTCTAGCAACTTTTCTTGACCAGTTGTGTCCTCATTGAATTTATTAACTGCTTTCTCTAATTGTAGCAAAATATGTTGAGATGAATCAACATCCACGCCTATAGCTTCTATCAAAATATTCTTTGCACTATCAATTATCCTAAACTCTTTATCCCTTTCCTCTCTATGTTGCTTTTTCCTAGCTTTCTGTTCCAAAAGTTGGTTAACCAATCTCATTTGTTCCACAATGGCATTGTCAAGATCCAACTTAGGAATTATAATCTCTTTGTCCAAATCTATATCTTCATCAATTTATTTTCTAGTAATCAGAAGTTTTAGGGGTGTCCTTGGTTCTACTTCTAATATTATTGCCTTGGACTTAGAAATAGAAACAATTATAGAAATAGTAGGGCTTACTATGAAAACTTGAATAGGGCCTACTGAAGGAATACTAACAGGAGTGCTAACAGAATCCAAAATTGAAGAAATAATAGGTGGAACATTGAATGAAGTACATACAACAGGAGCACTAGTGGAAATATTTACAAATGAAGTACTTACAAGAGCATGCAAAATTGAAGTAAACAAAATTGTAGAACTTGATGTTGTACTCACTGCTGACGTCCCTGACTCGAGAGCAGAAGAAGAGGAGGGTTGCAACTCAATGGATGAAGTGGTAGACACTTCCATTATTGATACTTGGAGCTGAGAGGTAGCAAATAGTGATTGAATAGATGATGTGTCTATTATGGTTGCAATCACATTTGTTGAAGCTATCTCCATGCCAGATGATGTAGCAGTCTTTGGTGGAGAGTGAGGAAGGGAGGCTATGACTTGTGCAGCTATCCTTACTGGATCATTCTCTTCTTTTTCTCCATCCTTGTCTTCCTCTTCAGCTTCTTCCTCCTTATCTTCTTCACCATCCTTCATCACTACCTGATAGTCTTCAGCATCAATAGTGACACAAGGTGTGTTATCTTCTTCATTGTCACTATCATCATCATCATCTTTGATCTCCACTAGATCCTCACTTGGTTTGTGTAGATGATAAACATTTTTCCACATATTTGTAGCATCTCTAACTACATGCTCAATATCTTTGATCAAAATCAAATAGGTATGAAATATGATCATCATTTTACCTTCATTATCCTTCATTGTTGCTTTAACCTCTGCATTAGTAAGACTCGGTAGCAATTGTCTCAGAGATTGCTCATATATATCTTTTGCTAGCTGCGCAGTTGATTCCCATCTAGGTTTCAACCTTGCCAATAATTCATTGGAAATCTGAGGGGCAATTTGATCTAAGGAGTATTTCCATTTTCCCATCTTAGTTAGCACTAGCTCCTCAATCTGCATTTTCTCTGCATTAGTTCTTGTTTCATACTTTAAAGCTTTGAAATTTGTGATGTCTAAACCTTCTTCTAATTGCTTTAGTCTTTCTTGGAAGGTGAGTGGGGGCTTACTAAACACAATCTCACTACCACCTTTCTTCTTGGATCTTCTTGTGAACACAATTGTGGAGGCCTTGGGTAGCTTGATGATAATCACCTTGCCTTTCTTTTTCACAGGCTCTTCCTCCTTTACAAATTCTTTCTCTTCTTTTTCAGATTCTTCATTATCTTCTCCTTTGCCCTTAGTAAGAATAAGAGGATCACTTGCAATTTTTAGCTTTGCTATCTTCCTCTTACCTTTGCTTACTACCTAAGGTAGCTTGATCTCAAGCTCTATTCTAGCCTTTGCATCATCATATGTTCCAAAGATAGGTAACTTTGGATCTACTAGCTCATTCACTAGGGTTTCAATTATTTCTTTAGTTTCATCAATATTAACCTCATAGGGAAGAGGTTTTACCCATACAATTCTAGGCCTAACTGCTTGAATGTATACCTTGTCACAATCAACCATGAAAAAAACATTGTCCTTGTAGTCATCAACTAGTTTAGGTGGAATCCAAAACCTAATATTCATTTTCACCTTAAAGACTTCAAAATAATTGTCCATAATACTATCAATTTTCACCTATTTCTACAATAAACTCATTGATTTGATACAGAATTGGAGTATCCTTTCTCCATACCACTGATCCTTTGGATGGGAAAAACTTTTGTACATAAAAGAACAAACAAGTTAACAAGGAACCAATTTCGCATAGATTGTTCTTTGAAGTCCTTATGCTTTCCATGTTCTTGTTAAGTTGTTTCAACATCAAATCTACCAAATCATACTCCAAATTCTTCTTCACAACTTTGTAAGCTAAGTCCACAGCCTCACATGGCACACTATTCAATCTGTTGGAGCTATATATCTTATGGGAAATTATATGAATACCAACCCTAAGTTCCATGTCAGATGCATTATTGATTTTCAGTCCTCTACCATCCCATTCAGCTAGTGTTTTCTTCTGTAGCTCATCCTGACCTAGGGTTTTGGTGACCTTGACCTTGTTAAGCATGGGGAGACTCGTGATTCTGCAAATCATCTTCTTCATTATCAAGATGGGTTGTTCTAACCATAACTGGCCACTGTGCACTTAGCTCAAAATATACCTAATCCACTTAATTTAGAAGTTCCTTAGTAGGTGCAGAATGTGGGTTAGACCTTTCTCTTTTAAGTGCTTATGCTCGAGTTTTAGGGTTCCATCCACACACAATTCAGCTAAGGCATTATCCATTTCTAGGGTTCCAATTTCTTGCACAACACATTTAAAATGAGTATGAATGTCATTTATGAGACATACCTTCGCTAGAATTTGAGATTGAGCTCCATTAGGGTTGAGTGATCCCACAATTGATGGCACTAGCTTGAAGTTTGGAGCCTTCCATTCAACACCATGTACCAACATCTCTGAACCTTTCTTTGCCTTGCTACTACTGCTAGTGGATGCCATGATTGCTCAGTAGATTGATAAAATCTCCTTCAAATATTTTGCTGCAAACTATGCTCAAGATCGCTTGGATGCTCTGTAAATTGCTCTACTCTAGATAGACTAAATTCACGATGAAAATGAAGTCATAATTCTTCCTTTTTGATGAAAACCTTCCATTAATGCTCAGTATAAAGAGAGCTATAATGACATAGTGCTTGAAAAGTTATCATCCACTATTTGTCTAGATAACTCGGTAGAACCTTGTAACTCGGTGACCAAACAAAACTTGTTACTCCTGACCTCGCTTGGTGAATACTGATGCTAAACTTTCTATGATCCCTCTGTATCTACAATACTAATTTGGATCTTTCCTTTCTTTCATTAGAACTACTTAAGCTGTGGCTTGAAGATACAATTCCAGTTCTTCCTTAAGAACCTAATTGGAAATGGTGGAGTCACCCACTTCTTGAGTGACATGGCCATCATTTGAATTGGCTTGTTTAGTAGATTTGGGAATCCATTGCTGTCTCATCTACTTCCTAATGTTATCAGCTTTGGCTTTCTTAACATCTTCAACTCTACCTATATTCATGCAATTCTTAGCTATATGACCAAGTTAAGTGCATGTGTAACATCTTATTGTTGTATCCTTCTTTCTCAAGTGATGCCTTGCACAGTTTATGCCAATGTGTCCATATTCTCCACAGTAATGACATCTACACCAACTGTCGTAGTCCCAACCAAATATTGCATTTACAAACTATTCAGTTGGATTGAATGGTTTAGATCTATATTCAAATGCCTTATGACCTTGTTTCTTGCATTTGTGACATTAACCTTCAAACTTTGGTTTCTCCTTGCATTCATTAGCTTTATAACCATGTTGACTGCAGGGCATATGCACTGAGTTGTGGTGCCAAAAAGGTGACAACAAAATTTTTTTTTCCTATTTTAAACAGCGCGCACACGCTATAGCGCGCACACACTATGGCTTGGGAAACCCAAGCCATAGTGCGTACGCGCTATAGAAAAAATAAAAAGTATGTATGATGGGCTGCAAACCTGCAGCCCATCATTTTCATTACCATTTTCTTCTACTCCTATAGCGAGCAGCGTGTACATGAGTTGAAGACTCAACATTTGCACCACCATTTGCCAAAATGCCTCCTCGTCGATGAAATCCAAGACCACAAGCGCACCCACGACGATGCTGTAAGTGATATAAACCTAACTTTGCATTGTTTGATATATTTTTCATATTGTTTTGTAAGTTTTTTATATTCTTTTGTAGGGTTTTTACAAATTTCATTTAGATTTGTTTATTTATTTGAATTTCAATTGATTTTTTTATCAAGAAATGTTCATAATCAACCAGAAAATCCACAAGAACATCAAAACCCTCAAGAACCCCAAAACCAAAACCCTCCTCAAGAAGAAGAACAAATTCCACAACCCGAACCAATTGCAAGACCTCCACCAAGCACACAAGAAAATCTAAGAAATGAAATAGAGAGAGGCAAAACTGAATTAGAAGGAATCATTGCTCGGTTGAAAGAATCCAGACAAACCAATCCAATGAGGGCTCAATTGGCATCATCCCTCGAATCCATTAACACTCAGATAGCCTCAGTTAGTGGTCAGTTAGATATTTGGCGGGCTAAGAGGGATGAACAAAAAAGATTCTATGCAAATAAATTGTCATATGAAGATGTTAAAAAAAAGGAAATACCAAAAGGTAGTATATGTGCATTATTTAGAAAACCCGATGAGAAAAATATTGTTAGAGAGGGTACTAAATGATTCCCCATCCATTGGTGCATACATGATGCTATTAGAAATAATTTTTGGGATAGATGGTGGATGGTTTTTGATGCCCCTCCTTGCAACAATCACGAGGTCCCCATGTATTTTTTGAAGAAATTATATTGTGAGTTTGTCCTTGGGGAGATCCCCAATTATTTTGATATGTTAGACTCCCAGGGTAGAGGTGGGGGGTCATCATTTGAGAGGCTCGGAGCACGTCGTGACCCTAATGTAGTTAGGGCACCCGTGGTCCATCCACAACGTGAGCATGTGATTATTCCTTCAGTTGTGAAGGAACATGTAGATGCTAGCACTCTAGGGACCATTAATGCTTTGACACAGACCCTCATCCATTCCACGAGCCCATTAGTTGAGGGGGAGCCTTCTATACGTTGTGGTCACATGTGCACTTCATGCAGATCCCTATGCACATTTGGCACTTATGTCGGAGATGGTGCAGATGATGGGCTTGTCACTGATCAGTTCCTGAATGAGACATTTGGCATTGACACATAGGTAAATTACTAATTTGATCACATTTAATACGTATAGTGAATGATTAATTAATTAGGATTTATTGACATTGTTCAAAATTTAGGGTCAAAGTGTTCCTGGGCCTAGCAGTGATCCTCCAGGCCCATTTTTTGTCCCTTCGACGAGTCTTGAGGTATGTATCAATTTAATCATTTTAATTAATACATATATTTATTACGTAATCATATTAAGGATTGACCAAAAAAAATATGCATGTGCATCAGTTCTCCACAGGACCCTCAACCTTTACCACAGACGCAGAGCAGAGACATCATACGAGCTTCACACAAGTACAGTTGTTTCATGTTAATTTAATTCATTTGATTATATTTATTCCATGTTTCATGTTAGATATAATGTGTATTGTATGATGTGAAGCTCATGATGTCAGACACACCTCCTCATCTACGACAGTCTGTTGATAGTGGAGTGGCCGCAGTTGTGGCTAGCTCATAGCCACTGACGGAGGTATGAAAGAATTTTCTTCATTTTAATTGTTGTTTATAATAGTTAATCTCAAATTTTCTAATTTTATTTATACGTGATTATATTTATTGAATTGTTGTAGGGTCTTGTCATGCCTGATCGTCCATGAGCATTTGAGGTGGACTTACAGAGTGACTATTTGTTGGTGGTCAGAAAATAATTGATTTTGTGAGTACATATATTTGATTTCAACGTATAATAAATATTTATTCATATCTACTTTCTTTGTATTAGTTGGACCTGGAGAAGAGCCTCAACAAGAGGTCAAGTGAGTGTGTCAGGAAGGCCCTGTCATCTCTACTGTCTCCCTCCACACGACAGAGGACGTCGAGAGACTTGTTCCCTTCCCCTCGTGGGAAGGAAAAGATGTAGTTGAGATATTTGATACATATATATAGATACTTGTTTCCTTCCCCATGTATATATATAGGCATCTGAGAGACATATTCGATACACATTTGATGTACATATGACATTCTATATTTGATGTATGACATTATTGGTTAATATATGATATGTTTGTTCATATACAACATTATTGGTTATCATATAATATTATGTGTTTGTTAATGTATATGACATTATTGGTTATCATTTTATATTATATGTTTGTTCATGTATGACGTTAAATTAGATATGTTCATGTATGACATTAAATTAGATATGTGCATGTATGAAATTAAACTCAATTGCTAGAGAGTTGCCATTATGTCTACCAACTAGTAGATGTTCTTTTTTGCTTTATTAGTATTTCTCAAAAACTGCAAAGAAGCTGTTTCTGGTAGTATCTACTATAGTCCTACTCAAATATGTTTTCAAAAATACTTAGTATGGCAAAGAAATGTCTATGGAAAGCTTGTCAAATAGGATATTAAAGAACTAAATGTGGATAGTCATTAGTACCCATCAATAAGAACACAGACATCTTTCTCAAGCAAGCCATATGACATTAGCAAGTAATTTATAAATTTCCTTTGCAAATAACTAGAAGATGCTATGAATCTTAATACAGAGTTAATCACGAACTCATTATTCCATCCAAGAAGCATATATCACCCTAAGCCAATTAACCGACAGGATAAAAATTAATTCAATTTCAACAAAATTTTGAGTATAACAAGCATCTTAGGGATTCTTACAAGAATTAACATGATGTTCACAAGAGCATGACAAGTTCTTGTAATGTTATTTCACATATTGTAATCATATTCAGTTTTGAATGGCCATTTGTGTTACAAGCATAAATGTTCTTTAAGGTATTTTAATTCTAGACATTAATTTTATTATGAAGCTTTTTTATGACAACCCACTCAATGCATATATTGTTGTTCCACATTATGCTAATTTGACTTTCATTGGTTGATTTGGGTCTAGACATGACGTTATTCACTACCTTTTTTATATATTATTTTTTTGTAGTGAGGTTCTGGCCTGAATGAATGTATTAATCATCGAAGTTGTGAACCTTGGTCGAGATCCTTACAAATATATTTTCAAATTGGACCTCAAATAGTTTTCTCAGTCACCCCCTGTACACAGATACTGAAATTGTAGTTAATTACAAAATTAATACTGAATTAACACAAGTTTAATTGAGAAGTATTATGTACCTCAATAGGCTAGATTATTATTGACCGGGAAGCTTTATCTTAGAGCAGTTGGTTTCCTAAATCTTTAGCGCAATGACAGTCTTATGGAATGTGGAATTAGGTTTGCTAGCTAAGGAACGTTCTTTAAAAGGTAGAGGAAACTCAAGACTCACATGTTTCCAATCAATATAAATGTTTAAATCGCTTCTCTAATTTTTTCTATTTATGATCTTCTTCAAACTTAACTTTCTAAATGCATTGATGGGGAAATAAAGATCTTCTAGGAACTAAATGCTAATCATGTTTAATACTTACAATTCTCTATTTTTATCTAATAATTTATAAAAGATTGTACAAGTGTTTTCAAAGAGCAACACTTGCCACTAACATCATAAGAAGGAATATCCAAGGAGTCTTACCACTGATCCCCCACCACCAAATTCAAGAGAAAACAAAATTCCACTACTAAAGAGATAGTAACAATGATCATCCCTAGTCTCTCCCTTATCACAAAATGATTACCATCAAAATTTGCATTTCCAATTGCGTCATGTGCGTTGAAGTGATAGTAACATTTTCACTCTCTTACCTAATGTCTCCCATTTCTGAAACTCCTGGTGAAGGGCAAGGCCATCTTCTCAGTACTTCAAAATACAACGAGTTCCATTTTTTCACATATTGATAATCATTGACTTAAAGTATAGTCGAAGTATTGACAACCCATAGATATGCCCCGTCAAAGATCGCAGCCCTGTGGCATTTAGTGACCCTTAGGGACATTCTGGTTCAGCGTGCCTGAGAACGTTCGAGCACTGAAGGGGACAAGAAGAGGTTGGGGATAGGGTTTACCCGACCACCCGAAGCTAATGGAGCAGACAGTTTGATCCCATGACGAAAGATGAGAGAGATTTGGCAGTTGGCAACTTTGTATTGGCCAACACTACAAGTTTTAGCATCATCCAAGATGGCATTGTAGAATGAAAACAGAATGTGATCTCCAAAAAGCGAGAGAGGTTATTGTAGGTCTCTGCAACACAGTCCTGTAGGAATTGGAATCTCATCCATATCTTGCACAAGCTCCGAGATATGCCCCATCAAAGATCACAGCCCTGTGGCATTTAGTGACCCTTAGGGACATTCTGGTTCGGCGTGCCTGAGAACATTCAAGCATTGAAGGGGACAAGACAAGGTTGGGGATAGGGTTTACCTAGCCACCCGGAGCTAATGGAGCAGACAGTTTGATCCCACGATGAAAGATGAGAGAGATTTGGCAGTTGGCAACTTTGTACTGGCCAACACTACAAGTTTCAGCATCACCCGAGATGGTGTTGTAAAATGAAAACAGAATGTGATCTCCAAAAAGTGAGAGAGGTTATTGTAGGTCTCTACAACACGGTCCTGTAGGAACTGGAATTGCATCCATACCTCGCACGAGCTCTAAGATATACCCCGTCCAAGATCGCAACCCTATGGCATTTAGCGACCCTTGGGGACATTCTGGATTGGCATGCCTGAGAACGTTTGAGCACTAAAGGGGATAGGACGAGGTTGGGGATAGGGTTTACCCGACCACTTGGAGCTAACAAAGCAGATAGTTCAATCCCACGATGAAAGGTGAGAGAGATTTGGCAGTTGGCAACTTTGTACTGGCCCACGCTGCAAGTTTCAACATCACCCGAGATGGCATTGTAAAAAAAAAATGAAGTGTGATCTCCAAAAAGTGAGAGAGATTATTGTAGGTCTCCACAACATGATCTTTTAGGAATTGGAATCGTATCCATACCTCACACGAGCTCCGAGATATGCCCCGTTAAAGATCGCAGCCCTGTGACATTTAGTGACCCTTAGGGACATTCTGGTTTAGCGTGCCTAAGAACGTTTGAGCACTGAAGGGGATAGGAAGAGGTTGGGGATAAGGTTTACTCAACCACCCGGAGCTAATGGAGTAGACAGTTTGATCCCACGACGAAAGATGAGAGAGATTTGGCAGTTGGAAACTTTGTACTGGCCAACACTACAAGTGTCAGCATCACCCGAGATGGCATTGTAGAATGAAAACGAAATGTGATCTCCAAAAAGAGAGAGAGGTTATTGTAGGTCTTTGCAACACAGTCCTGTAGGAATTGGAATCTCATCCATATCTTGCATGAGCTCCGAGATATGCCCCGTCAAAGATCGCAGCCCTGTGGCATTTAGTGACCCTTAGGGACATTCTGGTTCGGCGTGCTTGAGAACATTCAAGCATTGAAGGGGACAAGACAAGGTTGGGGATAGGTTTTACCCAGCCACTCAGAGCTAATGGAGCAGACAGTTTGATCCCACGACGAAAGATGAGAGAGATTTGGCAGTTGGCAACTTTGTACTGGCCAACACTACAAGTTTCAGCATCACCTGAGATGGTGTTGTAAAATGAAAACAGAATGTGATCTCCAAAAAGTGAGAGAGGTTATTGTAGGTCTCCACAACACGGTCCTGTAGGAACTAGAATGGCATCCATACCTTGCACGAGCTCCGAGATATGCCCTATCAAAGATCGCAGCCCTATGGCATTTAGTGACCCTTGGGGACATTCCGGATTAGCGTGCCTGAGAACGTTCGAGCATTAAAGGGGATAGGAAAAGGTTGGGGATAGGGTTTACCCAGCCACTTGGAGCTAATGGAGCAGACAGTTCGATCCCACGATGAAAGGTGAGAGAGATTTGGCAGTTGGCAACTTTGTACTGGCCCACACTACAAGTTTCAACATCACCCGAGATGGCGTTGTAAAACAAAAATGGAGTGTGATCTCCAAAAAGTGAGAGAGGTTATTGTAGCTCTCCACAACATGGTCCTATAGGAACTAGAATTGCATTCATACCTCGCACGAGCTTCAAGATATGCCCCGTCAAAGATCACAACCCTGTGGCATTTAGTGACCCTTAGGGACATTCTGGTTCAGCGTGCCTGAGAATGTTTGAGCACTGAAGGGGACAGGAAGAGGTTGGGGATAAGGTTTACTCGGCCACTCGGAGCTAATGGAGGAGACAGTTTGATCCCACGAAGAAAGATGAGAGAGATTTGGCAGTTGGCAACTTTGTACTAGCCAACACTACAAGTTTCAGCATCACCTGAGATGGCGTTGTAAAATGAAAACAGAATGTGATCTCCAAAAAGCGAGATAGGTTATTGTAGGTCTACGCAACACGATCTTGTAGGAACTAGAATTGCATCCATACCTCATACGAGCTTCAAGATATGCCCCGTCAAAGATCGTAGCCCTGTGGCATTTAGTGACCCTTAGGGACATTCTGGTTCAGCGTGCCTGAGAACGTTCGAGCATTGAAGGGGATAGGAAGAGGTTGGGGATAAGGTTTACCCGGCCACTCGAAGCTAATGGAGGAGATAGTTTGATCCCACGACGAAAGATGAGAGAGATTTGGCAGTTGGCAACTTTGTACTGGCCAACACTACAAGTTTCAGCATCACCCGAGATGGCATTGTAAAATGAAAACAGAATGTGATCTCCAAAAAAAGAGAGAGGTTATTGTAGGTCTCCGCAACATGGTCCTGTAGGAACTAGAATCCCATCCATACCTCACACGAGCTCTGAGATATGCCCCGTCAAAGATCGCAGCCCTATGGCATTTAGTGACCCTTGGGGACATTTCGGATTGGCGTGCCTGAGAACGTTTGAGCAATAAAGGGGATAGGATGAGGTTGGGGATAGGGTTTACCCAGCCACCCAGAGCTAACGGAGCAGACAGTTCGATCCCACGACGAAAGGTGAGAGAGATTTGGCAGTTGGCAACTTTGTACTGGCCCACACTGCAAGTTTCAGCATCACCCGAGATGGTGTTGTAAAACAAAAATGGAGTCTGATCTCCAAAAAGTGAGAGAGGTTATTGTAGGTCTTCGCAACACGGTTCTGTAGGAACTAGAATCGCATCCATACCTTGCATGAGCTCTGAGATATGCCCTGTCAAAGATCGCAGCCCTATGGCATTTAGTGACCCTTGGGGACATTCTGGATTGGTGTGCCTGAGAACGTTCGAGCACTGAAGGGGATAGGACGAGGTTGGGGATAGGGTTTACCCGACCACGCAGAGCTAACAGAGTAGACAGTTTGATCCCACGAGGAAAGGTGAGAGAGATTTGGCAGTTGGCAACTTTGTACTAGCCGACATTGCAAGTTTCAGCATCACCCGAGATGGCGTCGTAAAATGAAAATAGAGTGTGATCTCCAAAAAGTGAGAGAGATTATTTTAGGTCTCCAAAAAGAGTGTTTAAAAATGAAAAAATAGCCGGGGGTCCTTTGTATGGTTTGGGAGTTTGACCATTAAAACTAGAAATTGTCCTAGTAGTAAGTGCTGGTAATAGTTTTGAAATTTGATTGTTGAGTGTTGAGAAACCTCAAGTTTGGGATTTTTCTTGTTGGTTTGAGTCTATAATAACCATTTCCATCTGAAAAGTTGAGTGTTGAAACCATTTAAGAAGTATTTGCATAGTTTTCCCTAAAATTTGAGTGCATAAAAAGGGGTATGTGATTGCTCCCAAGGTGGATTTAGTGTTTTCTCCAAACAAGAGTTGCATTTTATGTTTGAAGTCATCTAATATAACCAAAGTGAAGGTGGTTGAACCATTTTGGGGTTCTAGAGACGTTGCAAAGTAAGAGTTCTAGAAAGCCCTAGGGTAAAGGGGCTAGAAAGGAGGGTTTTGTAAAAACCATTGTAAAGTTGATCATGAGACCAAAAAAATAAAAGAATCCTTGCATTTGAGTCGTGTCTTAAGACTTTTTTGGGTCATGGGAGTTCCAAAAGTCAAGGGATTGTGAGTTGCTTTGTAAATGGCCTCAAACTAGGCCTAGTTGGCAGACTGAAATAGCCAGTTTTGAGTGATATTTTACAAAACAAGTGTAGTTGGTTTTGGAGTATATTTAAGAGTGAGGAAAAGGGTATTTTAATCACCCAATAGTTTAGGACTGGCAAGGGCTAGTTGGAACAAGCCTAGAAGAGGAAAAATTGAGAAAGTGTAAGAGTTGAGTTGCAAGAAACAACTACTATAGATGATGCAAATATTGATGAGTTTTAAAGCGAGGGGGAGGAAATAACTATTGAATCCTTCCTAAAAATCAATGGCTTATTAGATGAACCAATTAACACTTTTTTGAGGAGTTATGGACAAAATATCAAGGGACTAGGTACAATTGCACCTAAAAATACCCAACCAGAAAACTTGAACCAGCCAGTGGACTATTATAGGAGATAAAACCTTGAGCATACAACAAACATTGATATTAGATTAAGCTTGCTAATGCAAGATTCACAACCAGATTGGTTGTAGGAGGTTGTCACAAACCTTGGGTAACCAAATACTTGTGGGGATGAAAATGTTTCCCTTTTAATTCCATCCCCACCACATGTTGACCCCAAGGATGTCATCTAATGCTTTGCAAATGGTGGCAACCATGATGAAATAAATAGTTAACAATTTTTTGATACCCAGGCCCAAAATGACTATGATGGAGATGATGATTTTATACGTTACATGCCACTAGACAGAAAACAACATAGTGGTTTACTCAGTAGATTCCTATAGCTACCAAAGAAAAGGATACAAAATTATAAGGAACAAGAGAGACTAAGAAGTTATTTGAGGCTAATGCACTTTACATGAAGGAGAAGATCAAGGATAGGAAAGATGGGAGAGAGGAAAAGATTGCAAGAAATGAGATCTTATATGCTATAGAGAGGGGAAAATGAGTTGCAAAGAAGGTTGCACTAAAGGAATAGAAGAGGAAAGAAAGAGAGGATAATCTAAATGTTTGAAAGAGATATAGACCAAATATTGGAGGTGCACCTTCAACAACTATAGAAATTATATTTACAACACTAGTGGAAGGAGATGTAATTGCACTAGCCCTAGAATCAATTAGTATGCCCAACATACCTCTTCTCCCATAGCATAAATCACATTCTGATATGTTCAATGCTCTAATCCCTAGATTAGGAAATATTCTTAATTAATAAGTGTAACCCCAAGCATTGTCACCATAGTTGGCAAAAAATGGTGAGAGTCCCAATCAACTAGTGAAAAAAATGACTAAGTTGATGGAGTTGAATCCTACATTACACACATCTCCTAGTAGTGGACAGGAGGATGTTGGGATTGGGAGCATAGCACCTATTCCCTTTCCCAATTTTATGGACAATTGATGGGAACTCAAGTAGATGGGAGAAATTCCAATTTTTTTGAAGCGATAAAGTTTTGTGATGTATTTAGAATATCTAAGATAGACTTATTTTTTATGTGAACTAAACCATTCTTACATTACTATTTAAATGTATTTGTATTGTTATAATAGTTTGATTGTTGGTCATGGCATAAAATATGTAAAGTTTAGAAATATAAATAGTTCATCATAGAGATATTATAGAATTAATTTATTTTAAATAATAGAAATAATCATAACAAATAGATAGAAATAAAAAATAATAATTTTATACAAAAAGTTTTAATTTATTTTAAATAATTAAATAATAGAAACATCGTAGAATTAATAATTCAGTATAATCATAACAAATAGACACTAAACAATCCCAAATTCAAACATACGAAGGTCCAACTAGAATAATGACTTTAAATAACCAAATACCAAAGCCAAACAAAGGAAATGGGACTTTTACCTTAAATGAATAAATTACATGAAGAAGGGTGGCTGGCTGTTTGGAAATCTACTTATTTTTCTTCTCTCCCTCCTGTCATCCAAGAGAACATGCAATGAAAGAAAAATATCATCACAATAAGAAAATATGAAAAATATTGTTCTAGCTTTAAAAAAATTGGAGACATGAAAACATAAAATCTAGATTCTAAACAAATCAAAACATAAAATCTATGATTTAAACTAAATCTCATCACTTACGCATCATAACAATACGGTCCACCTTAGTCATGTGGACAGTCTTGGGGAAGAGGTTGCAACAATGTATTTGGATCCAGTTGATCACTCTTTCTCTCTCTCCCTCTCTCTGTATTCAATCTAATGAGCCAACTAGATCTGCTCGACATTTTAATGTCTCAAGTATTGCCTCGTGGTCTGACTCGCGAACTCTCCAAAGATTCTTATTATGTGGTTTTCCACCATATTTTATCAAGTGGACATTTGATGCGACAACAAGATTTGAATAATGAAGAATCTTCCTCTCTGTTTGCCAATCCTTGAATAACCACAAGTTAGGGTTCTTCATAGAATATCGTCTAAGCCATGTGTCGGTTACAACCATCGCACCGACATGGTACTCTAAACCTTCACCATCTATAATCGAGCGATCCAATTTTTTTTTGGCTTGAACACGACACAAATAATAATCTGTCCCTTCTTCATTGTCTTCAGGTGCAATAACAACAAAAACATGGCCTGTAGTGACAAATGTACAAAATGCGGTCATTAATTCAGAAAATACTTGCGTAAAAGTTATAAAGTTACATATTGAAATTACAAAGATATATAAATATATATATTACTAGGTTGCACTAGATTAGACAAGCGGTCAAAGTCAATAGACGATTCCATCTATACCATTTCCAGTGCTTGTGGGGGACGATAGGTGTCAATTAGGTCCAAAACCCGTATATCCCATTTGTCCACCCATTCAGTCGACTCACAGTCATCCCAATTTTCCTCTGCACATGATGGACAATAGCATGCCATTTTTTGTGTGTGGATACTCCATGAACCTGCATCGGAGCTTCTAAAAGAGTGCAACTCACTGGATCCTGTTAGTATGCAACAATCCTAATATGGTGCAATGTTAGTATTATCTATCAACCAAAAAAATCTACGAACTGTAGACTCACCTTCCTTACCTGGACCCATTGTAGCATTACACCATTGGACAATTGATTTTGCATCTGTCAATATTGCTCCATCTTTGTACTTTAGTTCTTCATGAGCTAAGGCTCTTTTGATGCATGCGCCTGCACCATCGTGCTCTCCCTTTCCATGACCAGCCTCTATGAAATTCCACATGTATTGAATTCTACACAACTTTTGCATCCTACTCAACCAATAGAACATCCGTGCATTCTTGAATTGAGATGCACAATTGTCTGACCAAATAATGTGCTGATGATATGTGATGCCCCTGTTAGCCAAATCTCCATAAAATAGTTGAAAACAACCATGTATGAACTTCGTAGAATATGATCGATCATCGCTAATGTAAAAATGGTACTCCCTCAAAATCTTCCTGTCATCCTCTGTACTTGTAGGTGAATGCATGAATGTTATGTGAACAAATATGGAAACCTGTTGAGAAGTATAATACTTTTCTTGCACCTCATTTTGTGGTTGTAGTGTGTAGTTCTTTGCGAAATCTACAACTGAAACAATGGTATCCAGTGGAAACGTATCCTTGCAC
This sequence comes from Cupressus sempervirens, assembly GCA_028749045.1. NCBI lineage: Eukaryota > Viridiplantae > Streptophyta > Pinopsida > Cupressales > Cupressaceae > Cupressus > Cupressus sempervirens. Next base: position 388,057,601 of record CM053792.1, read on the forward strand.
AACTTGAATTGCAAATCCAGCCATCGAGCTCTATGGGTATGCCTTGCATACTCGTAAATAATGTTTTCACGAAAAATCTTCATGAACTCATACACTGGAATCTTTTCAATGACTAAATCACATATTTTACCATGTTTTCCATCTTTTAGAGCATATGTCACTATCTTAAATTTTCCATAATCTACTATTTCATTTCCAATTGCATGTGTACTATCCATATGTTGACAAGTTGATAAAAGTTGCAAAGAACCACAAAATAAGCACGTACCATCCAAGCATGATGTCTTGTAAAATTGTTGGTCGTCCCTTATTTCACATAAAATGTTGGATATGAATTCCCTTGAAGATCTTGGTGGCTCATTTATGTCACAGTCCTGCAAAACAAACTGAGAATGCAAAATTATGCATATATGCCTAAAAACATCAAAATGGTTAGAAAATTCAATATGTATCCTACAACAACAAGTTGTGCGTGTGTGATTTATCTTCACATAAAAAGGTTTACCCATCTCAAAAAATCTTTGACTTATTCAAATTTGAGGATACATACCAATAAATTTTGCAAAAAATTGTGTCTGAGTTGTGTCCAAAAAATGTTTTGCATGTGGCTCGCGATTTTGGCTACCAATCCTCCTTCTTACAACATCTCTTTGATTAGGGGAAACACGTGTGTTATTTTTCCAAAAATCTTCGATCAATGATTTCAAGGCTTCACTAATTTTTTTATCCTTTCGCGGTAGTCTACTACTAAATGTCCATAACTCATTTTTTGTTGGATCTTCCAATCTCTCACGCCTTAGCATGGCTCTCCTTAGAGTACCTCTACCAATTTTTAATGTTTTGCTTGTCTTTATCATGAGTCGAGCTTTCTTCATTTGGCTACTTACTATTGTCGATGTAAGTACTCGTCTTGCGATATTACTATCTTTGGTGCGTGATTTAGAACCCACTTTGTCATAAGCATTCATTAGATTCTTTACAATATTTTTTTCATTTGAATCACCCATCGTTCTTAGCCCAAGAATCTTCATGATAGGCCTAAATTTTAAATTTCTCATCATTTCAACAAATAATTGGCATTGACCTATAATATTTAATTCATCAAAAAATAATCTCCACATACGATTAACTTTTTTTTGACAAGTATGCTTGCTAATCTTGTCAGGCATTGATTTCAAAATGTTACTATCAATATCAATCAAATATTTTGGTCTTCTAAAACGAATTCTAGAAGGTGTTATAATCTCTTCAATTCTCTCAACATTTTGAACATCAACATAAGGTTGAGTGTATTGCGTACCTTGAACCGAAGATGATGTGCCTTGGCAATAAGATGTAAAAGATGGAATATCACCTACTTGATGTGTTGATGTTGTGCTTTCAACATGACATGATGGAGTGTGTATATCGTCGGATCTACAAATCAGTGTCTCTTCAACATGGGAGGACGATATGACTTCAACATTGGAAGATGGTGTAGCGGACAATATGACTCCAACATTAGAAGATGGTGTAGCTTCACAATTCAATTGTCTTCTTGAGCGTAACAGTCTCATTCCTTCTCTTTGTCTTTCCAATTCTTCCTCTTTGTTTCTTGGTACCGGTGGTTCTTGATCCTCTTCGAAAGTCAATTCTTCATTATTGCTTTGCAATTTTCTTTGCTCACGTAGTAATTTCATTTTATCTCTTTTAATTGCCAAATCTCTCTCCCTATCTTCATTTGTTTGATTTTTTGGTTTCTTCCTTGGCATGATGATGATTTCTACATGTCAAATTATTCAAACATTTGAATTACTTAAAATGTGTAAATTACAAATTATTCAAATATATATAAAAATTATAATTATTTGAATGAATACACAATATATATATAAAACGACTTGTCAAATTTCTAACCATTTCGAAATAACATTTCATTGAAACATACAAATTTCAATGAACTCACTATATATTAAACATGTCAAATTATAATCAAATTTGTATCTATATATCAACAAACAATATTTAAAATAGATTGCACTAACCTTTTCTATACAAGGAATATTCAAAAAGTCTTCAAATCGTGTATCCAATGATTGAATTTGGTGTTTGTTAGCTTCCAAAAGTGTTTGCCACCTTGAAATAGTGTTTGTTAGCTTGAAATAGTGTTTGCCACTTTGAAAGAATGTTTGTTGTGTTGAAACCCATGAATTTTGTTGGGATAACAGAGTTCAGAATAGAACAAAAGCAGAGAATGAATGAAACGGGCCCCAAAGTTGCTTTTTGACCGTTTTTAGGTGATTTCACATAGCACGTACGCACTATATGAGAACACATCACTCTCCACCCTCCCTACTCTCTCTCTCCCTACTCTCTCTCTCTTCCTACTCTCTCTCCCCTCTCCCATCCCCTACACTCTCTCTCTCTCCCCTCTCCCATCCTTTACTCTTTAGATCTCTCACACACACTCCCATCCTCCCTCTCCCACTTCTTACTCTCTCTCTCTCTCTCTGCCACCTCATACTCTCTCTCACACTCTCTCCCATCCCCTACTCTCTCTTACACACACTCCCATCCGCTACTCTCTCTCTCTCCTCTCCCATCCCCTAAACTCTCTCTTTTGCAAATACACACTCCCATCCCCCTCTCTCTCTCCCCTCTCCCATCCCTTACTCTCTAGATCGCTCACACGCACTCCCATCCCTCTCTCTCCTCCTCTCCCACTCCCTCTCCCACCACCTACTATCTCTCTCTCTCTCAAGTTCTCTCTCTCCCTCTACTCTCTCTCTCTCTCCCATCCCCTGATCTTACTCTCTCTCTCTCTCTCTCCAATCCCCAACTCTCTCTCACACTCTCTCCCATCCCCTACTCTCTCTGACACTCTCTCTCATCCTTTCACTCTGTCTCTCTCATCTTGTACTCTCTCTCTCTGTCACCTCCTACTCTCTCTCACACTCTTTCCCATCCTTTCACTCTGTCTCTCCCATCTCGTACTCTCTCTTTGCCATCCCCTACTCTCTCTCACACTCTCACACTCTCTCCTATCCCCTACTCTCTCTCTTTCATAGACACACACACACACTCACACTCCCATCCCCCCTCTCTCTTCTCTCCCATCCCCTACTCTCTAGATTTGTCACACGCACTCCCATCCCTCTCTCTCCTCCTCTCCCACTCCCTCTCCCAGGTCACCTACTATTTCTCTCTCTCAAGTTCTCTCTCTCCCTCTCTACTCTCTCTCTCCCATCCCCTACTCTTACTCTCTCTCTTTCCCATTCCCAACTCTCTCTCACACTCTCTCCCATCCCCTACTCTCTCACACACTCTCTCCCATCCTTTCACTTTGTCTCTCCCATCCCGTACTCTCTCTCTCTCTGTCGCCCCCTACTCTCTCTCTCACTCTCTCCCATCCTTTCACTTTGTCTCTCCCATCTCGTACTCTCTCTCTGTCACCCCCTACTCTCTCTCACACTCTCACACTCTCTCCCATCCCCTACTCTCTCTCTTTCACAGACACACACTCTTATCCCCCCACTCTCTTCTCTCCCATCCCCTACTCTCTACATCTGTCACGCACACTCCCATCCCCCCTATCTCTCTCCCTCTCCCTCTCCTACCGCCTACTAGATCTCTCTCTCTCAAGTTCTCTCTCTCCCTCTCTACTCTCTCTCTCTCTCCCATCCCATTCCTTACTCTCACTCTCTCTCTCTCTCTCTCTCTCCCATCCCCTACTCTCTCTCACACTCCCATCCCCTAATCTCACTCTCTTTCTCCCATCCCATACGAGCTCTCTCTGCCACCACCTACTCTCTCTCACACTCTCACACTCTCTCCCATCCCCTACTCTGTCTCTCTTACACACATTACCATTCCCCCTCTCTCTCTCTCCCTCTCCCACTCCCTCTCCCCCATCCCCTACTCTCTCTCTTTCATAGACATGCACTCCCATCCCCTACTCTCTAGATTTGTCACACACACTCCCATCCCCCCTCTCTCTCCCTCTCCCACTCCCTCTTGCACCACCTACTATCTCTCTCTCTCTCAAGTACTCTCTTTCCCTCTTTACTTTCTCTCTCCCACCCCTACTCTCACTCTCTCTCTTCCATCCCCTACTCTCTCTCATACTCTCTCTCTCTCTCACCCCCATCCTGTACAAGCTCTCTCTACCACCCCCTACTCTCTCTCAAACTCTCACACTCTCTCCCATCCCCTACTCTATCTCTCTTATACACATTCCCATTCCCCCCCCCCCTCTCTCTCTCACTCCCTCTCCCATTGCCTACTCTCTCCCATCCCCAACTCTATCTCTCTTACACACTTTCATTCCCCCCCTCTCTCTCTCTCCCTCCCACTCCCTCTCCCATCGCCTGCTATCTCTCTCTCTATCTCTCTCTCTCTCTCTCTCTCTCTCTCTCTCTCTCTCTCTCTCTCTCTCTCTCTCTCTCTCTCCCTCTCTCTCCCATCCTCTACTCTCTCTCTCTCTTTCCCACCCCTACTCTCTCTCACACTCTCTCCCATCCCCTACTTTCTCTCTTACACACACTTCCATCCCCCCTCTCTCTCCCTCTCCCACTCCCTCTACCATTGCCTAATCTCTTTCTCTTCCATCCACCCTCTCTCTCCCTCTCCCACTCCCTCTGCCATTGCCTACTCTCTTTCTATCCCATCCCCTACTCTCTCTATCTCTCTCTCCCCTCTCTCATTCCCTACTCTCTCTCTTTCACACACACCCATCCCCCCTCTCTCCTCTCCCATCCTCTACTTTTTCTCTCACTCGCTCTCCCTCTCCCACTGCCTACTCTCTCTCTCTCTCTCTCTCTCTCTCTCTCTCTCTCTCTCCCCCTCTCTACTCTCTCTCTGCTACCTCCTACCCTCTCTCACATTTTCACACTCTCTCTCTTTCTCTCTTACACACATTTCCATCCCCCCTCTCTCTCTCCCTCTCCCACTCCCTCTCCCATCACCTACTCTCTCTTCCATCCCCTACTCTCTCTCAAGCTACTCTATCTTCCCCCTCTCCCACTCTGTCTCCCACCACCTACTCTCTCTCTCCCCCATCCCCTACTCTCAATCTCTCTCTCCCAACTTGTACTCTCTCTCACACGTCCTCTCTCTCCCATCCCCTACTTTCAATCTCTCTCCCCCATCCCATACTCTCTCTTTGCCACCTCTACTCTCTCTCTCTCACACTTCCTCTCTCTTGCATCTTGTACTCTCTTTGCCACCCCTACTCTCTCACATTTCCTCTATCTCCTATCCTATACTCTCTCTGCCACCGCTACTCTTTCTCACTTCCTCTCTCCCCTCTCCCATCCCCTACTTTCTCTCTATCTCTCTCACACACACAAATAGCCATTCCCTCGCCCCACCCCCCAGCTCTCTCTTGGTTTTGGTTTGCAATTTAGGTCTCAATAGTGTGTGCGCACTATAGCGCGTGCGCACTACCTCGAATTCAATAGCATTTTAATAGGGCGTGCGCACTATAGGGCACACACACTATTCAAAGCTTTGCATTAAAACCAAGCCTAAGGCTTGGTTTTGCCTTGGAGATCCAACCCAAAGGTTTGGAGTTTATAAACAGGTATGAGACGTGTTTTCTAACAAACATACAAAAAAGATTGATTTTTCTTGTGTGCTCCCCTTCAAGATTCTTCGTGGTTGGGTATCGATAAGATCAGGTTACATAACATTATAGGTCTCTGTGTTAGCTATCTAACCATATAATTTATTTTTAATTTGAACTATTTTAAGTCTTTCATCTATAATTTCTTTTGAATGTATGTTCATTTTTTGTCAAAAACCACCATGTACTAATTGGGCTGTAGATTTTAGCTCATTCATCAAATTTTGTAAAAACTTAGTTTTTTAGAAACTAGACTCCATTCTACACGCTTTGAAAAAAATAAGTTTTGATTTTAGATTAGTTTTCAATCATTTCTAGGGGGAGCACATAGATATTTCACGTTTTTGGGATGGGTCTAATTTAAAAATTCAATAAAAAAAAATACACATTATAAAATTACCCGAAAAATTTGGGATAAACTACATAGTGTTAGGTAACTTTTGACTAGAGCGATTAAAGAATTTCAAAAAAAAAGTTAAAATTTTAGGGGGGCCACACTTTGTACTATGTTATTTTTTTTGGAATAAACAGTACCACTTTCTGTGGCCCCCTTTTTTGAGGACCTAAAACTAAACCATTTTGAAAAAAAATTAGTAGTTTAGAAACTAGATCCAAAGGACTACGACTTTTGTTTTTGTCATATCTTAAAATTTTGAGCGTAACTATCTTCAAATTCTTGTTGAAGTCCAAAATTTTCTAATTTCAGGAAAAAGGTGTCCACTTATACCCCCCTTTTGGCACCACAACTTTGTGCACTTACCCTGCAGTTGTAGCATTTTCCATTGAATTTTGCCTTTCCATTGCTCCAACATCTATTTGATGTATGACTTATCTTACCACAATGATTTCAAGTAGGTCTTTGATTCCTTTGAGCACCTTGTTTGGAGAATTCACCTTCTTCTTTGTATCCAAGTCATACTTTTCCTTTTTGCCTATACAGATTCTGCTCACTTTGTTGATTCAATTGATCCATGTCTGCTTGGGATTTCATTATTCTTTCATTGTGTTGCTTTGTAGAATTTAGATAAGCTTTCAATCTTTCATTGATTTGTCATTCAATGATTAAATCATTTCTTAACCTTTCATTTTTGGATCCTAGACTCATGATTTTCTCATTTGCATTGGAGACTTGATTGATAAGACTTTCTTGCTGAAGGGATTGATTTTGAGTTTCATTGTTCCTTGTCTCCAAGTCTTCACTTTCCTTATTCCTTTGTTCCAAGATTTCACACATTCTTGTTAACTGAATTTCTTTTTCTCTTTTCAATTTTCTTACCTCTTCTTGCAAAGAGCCATTCTTTTCTAGGAGTTCTTTGATTGCTTCATTAGCTTCATCTGAACTACTTGAAGGGAAAAAGTCCTCAATTTTTTCTTCAACATATTGGTGGTCATTGATTTGTTTTGCAAGTTCCTTCCTTCTTTTTAGGGATTGGGAAAGATGCTCTTTTGCTTCCTTCAGTTGAGCTATGGTCATCTCCAAATCTAGCTTCTAATTGTCAATAGCTTTGTCAAGTCTGAATATCTCCATTGTCCTTGATCTTTGCTCAAGCTATCAAACTTTATCCTGAAAACCACAAAGCTTTGATACCAATTGTTGGAAATAATCAAGACTAGCTAGGTTACTAAGAGGGGAGGGGTGAATCAGTAACTTCAAAACTTTTAATAGATCCAACACTTAATCAACATAATTCATTCACCATTTAATCATCTAATCTACTGCATGCATGAGAAACTGAAATAAACATTCATAGCATATGAACACAATATTTAGTGACCCAAAAACCTTCCACATAGAAAATAAAACTGGGGTGGGGATGATACCCACAAAACTTCAATACTACAGTATAAAGTTGGTCTGTTAAGGCTTACAATGATCACTTCTGATGATCTACCTTGTTAGGAGCAATTAGGACTGCTAGGTCCACCTTGTTAGAGGTTTTACAAACATACAATGAAGTATGAACTTTGTTAGGAGATTTAGTGAAAAGACTGTTAAGTCTACCCTGTTAAAGGATTTGAATCTGATTCACCTATTACGATGAAATAGTAGATCTGACTTACAACTTGATTGCTGATTAGATCCTTGAAATGTGGATCACCTCTTATGATAGATAAAACTTTATTGCTCCTTGTAGACCTTGTTGAATACTCTGCTTTGCTGCTAATTCGCATTCACTCTTCTCAAAACATTACTTGTCTATCATCATGCATGCATACATACATTGGGTATGATATAATAAATTACATATATACCATTCCAATTCTCATATTTACAAGGTTAGCCAAAACACAAGTTAACACAAATATTACTGAGTCAGCCCAAATGTGGAAACTTGGGTTCATAATAGCTAACTTGGTGACCTTCTAATACTCAACATCCACTGCATTACTTGGCATCGTCATGCATTTAGTAGAAGTAGAGGTTTGGTCCATACTAGTCACTCAACATAGCTTCAAACTCAGTGAACATTGGAGACTTGGTAGATATAGTGTAACTTGGTAGAAACTGAACACTATGTTTACCTTGCCTACACTCAGTAAACACTGCTTATTCCATCACTTGGTAGATATTGGCTTCACATCAAAGTAATTGATGACTTGGTAAATACTATGAAGCTCAGTAACTACTAACTACTTGGTGATGACTGCTAGATTGCACACTATCTGTTTTCACTCGGTAGCTTCTAGAATGCTCGGTGTGAACTACTAAACTGTTGAACTTACTTGGCAACCATTGAATGCTCAGTAAACACTGGAGACTGAATGATGAACTCGGTAACCATACAAAATTATGAATGAGTGTTGTCACTAATGGAAAACATAACTTAATGCCAACACCATCCTTTATCTTTCAACCAAGTAGGTGATTCCTCATACTAACCTATAACTATGGACTTGTACGAATCAATTTTTGTTCTAGAAGCCAAACAAATGAATTGGAATCTATTAACCATATTATCAAATTTTGGTTCATTAACCTCCACAAAATGTGTTGTATCATCTACAAACTGAGTGTTAAGAATCTCTTCATGATAAGAAAGTGTGATTCCTTTAACATGAAGTCCCAAAGAGGAAGATCTAATAATGTAAAAGAGGGCATCTATAGCTAAGACATAAAGGGATGGATCTATAGAACAACCTTGCTTGATCAACCTTTGTAGAGAGATAGGTTCTAAAACTTCTCCACAAACTTCTTTTATAGTTGAAGAATACTTGAATAGAATCTTAGTCCACTTACAAAATTAAGTTGGGAATCCAAGTGCCTTAAGCATTTCATTCACAAATGGCAATTCTATTCACTTATATGATTTTTAAAAATTCAAAAGAATAATGGTAGTGATTTTTCCATCTTCTTTTTCCTTGTGAAGTGCTTCCCAATTTGTGATTATATTCTCTAGTATATATCCACCCTTGATGAAGGAAAGTTGGGTAACATAAACAACTTCATTTAGAAAGTCAAATATATTCTTCTAGCAAGAAGCTTAGAAATATTTTTATAGGATAAATTGAAGAGGGTTATAGGTCTATAGTTCTTAACTTGATGTTTATCCTCACTTTTATAGATAATCTTAATGGCTCCTCTATTAATGTGAGGGCCTAGAGTTCCTTTCTCAAAAGCTTTATTATAGAGTTCCAGAAGTTCAAAGCTAATAAAATAAATACTTTTCTTGTAAACTTAGTTGGTAGTCAATCTATCCCCATAGATTTTGCATTAGCCATATCTCTTATAGCTTCTTCAATCTCTTCAATAGTGATATTAGTTTCCAAATATTTCTTCATTATCTTAGGGAATTTTTAGGAATTAATCTTAGACATTTATTAAGGGCTTCATTGTTTTGAGTAGAGTGTTCAATAGAGAACATATTTTCATAGTAATTGAAAAAAATCATTGATCTCCTCTATATCCCTGGTGTCTATATCCTTGGTGAGGCTCAATTCTCCTTATTTTTCTTCAATACATTCATTTTTTTGTTTTGATCTAATGAGGTTAAAGAAATAATTCATCCCATTGTCCCCTTCATGGGACCATGTCATTCCTGCTCTAGTTTTTAGCCCTTGAAGGTAGTTTTGAATTTCCCTCAACTCCATTTTGGTTAAATTAAATTCTTCCACAACTTTTTCAGAATCATTCTACCTTTTAAAGATATTTTATAGAGAAGTAAGTTTAGAATACGAAAAGGATTCTTCTTGATTTTGTCCTTGACCTTTTTCTTTCCCACAATTTGAACACACTTTTCCATAAGTTAGTGAGGATATTCCAATTATCTTTGTTATTTATTTTCTCATTCAAGAATTTGGATGTATGAGTCCATTTCAATTACCTCAACCATATCCTAATCTTTAGTAAAAGGGACATTAATCTTAAAGAAACCTTTTTGTCTCTTATTGGCATATGCACTAGTAAAGTTGTCAATAGTCTCTGTACAACATATAGGAAAATTATCTGAAAGGAGTGACCCTAATAGGGGATATACCCTCTATAAAACCTCACTCCATAAAAGACTTGTAAGATCAGGTTCTTAGGAGAATTAATTCAACTATAATATGCTTTCATTAGATTATTAAAGTTAGTTAATCAATTGATTTTATTATGATAACAATATTCCTAGTTTCATTAGCAATTATGATGTGATTTATGTATCTTTCTTCATAAATGATTGGGTTCCTTATTTTCATGTTAATAGCGTGATTAAGCAAGTTCCTTTATGATTTATTTAAATTTAATTATCTAGTACCTCATGCATTATTATTAAATAAAAAAAGTAGTCTTCATTAGTCCTTTGTATCCATTTTGGACTGACCCTCTATATTATGTGATAGAATGCTAGTCCTTACATAGAAGGGAATATGATTGGATTTATTAAACTTTTGAAAAGTTCGGTATAATTTCTTTTGCAAATAAGCTGAGCCATTAATATAATGTAATGAAATGGAAGTATATGCACATTTACATGATATTACACACACACACACACACACACACACACACACACACACACACAAGATACTTGGAGGAAAATGCACTTTGCATTGGATACTCATAGAGGTCTAAGAAATCTTAAACCTCACTATCCAACGATATACATTAATGATGGCTAATGATATATAACAAGTATGATGGTGCTAAGATTAGCAAACCAACAATAGTATCATTAAGGATAAGCTTAATAGTAAAATGGGTTAACACTAATATTAATATTTATGCATCAAAGTGTTAAAGTCATGGACGAAATTGTTGGCAAGTTTGGGCATTATAAATATTATCTCTATTATGGAAATTAATTTATGAAGTTGTTTCCTCAATCTTGTGTGTAAGGTCCTACCTCAAAACCATCATGGCTTTTGCATATGCACATTACTCTCATTAATTGATATATTATGTTGATAGGGATTGAAACATTAGTTGTGATGCATCTCATATTGTGATTTTCTTTTGAGCACTTGTAAACTTTAAATATTTAGAGTTGCTTATATATTTAAAAAAAATTGTTTGTGTTGGGTTGTAAATCTGGGCATGACACCCTCTGAGGAAGGAAAAGTAAATACTAAAGCATCAATATAAACTTTTTCTAATTGACAATAAACACTTTGTCTATTCAATTAATTGTTTGACCAAGTGAACGATATCTTAGAAAATAAATCTTTTTTTCCTACTAATTGGGTCAATAATTTTTAGTCTCCTTTTGAATTTTTCCCAAAAGAAGTGTTTGTTGTCCCTCCAAAAAAAATAATTCCTCCATATTTGTCTTCACCTACTTCCACCATATTAAAATGTTCAAAAACTATGTAGTGGGCCTTGGGGATAGCCATGACAAACTAATCCCAAAGAGTTGCTCTCTCTCTCTCTCTCTCTCTCTCTCTCTCTCTCTCTCTCTCTCTAGTGATTAGAAGCATACATAATGCATATGTCATGCGTTTTGTTTTGTCCCTTAAGGGAGACCCACACAACCCTATTACAAGGTGAAATACCATTGCTAATTATGTGGTCTTCCCATTTAGTATCAATGAGAATAACAACTACTCCTTTTCCTTCTCATAAGAAGATATATAGTGTTTAACTTGACTCCAGATGAATTTCATAATAGTGAAAGAGTGATAAGAAATTACTTTAATTTCTTGTAGAAAGATAACTAAAAATTATATAATTTATTTCTCCTATCTTTGACTACATATTTCCTATCAGGCATCTCAAGGCCTCTCACATTCCAACTAGACAAATTTGTCATTAATAAATGATTAAGATGCTTTTTGTAGTCTATGAAGCCTATTGGAACAATCAAACACTTCTAGTTTCTTTCATTAATTAAATTGATTACTATTATTAGAAATATAATTTATATCCTTCATCTTCCTCTTCTTTTTATCAATCGCTTGAGTGAATCCATCCTCATTACTATTTTCCACATATTTATTAGCAATTTCTAACTACTCATCCATATTTCCTTCACCAATATAAAGTGTCATATTAAGAGGAATGTATTTATTTTCCAAACATGTTTCTTTAGAGTTTCTCATTTTATCCACCATGTCATTAATGGTATCTATTTCAAATTTTTGGGAACTCTTCTTGGTTGGGAATGCTTGGTCTTAAGTAGGTAGACTAGATTGACCTAGGTTTAGAGAAATGGGATAAAACTTGTTTGGTTCAAAATGAGCAATAACCTCATAGTCTTCTTAAAGAGGGGATTAGCAAGGGAGACAAATTTTCCCTTAATGTTGGATCCATCAAGGATTCTTGCACATTCTTCTATAGATCTATCAATCTTAGGATTATCAATATCATTAAGATGTTGTTCTTGCGTTAAAATATTATTGATATCGGCCTGTGTAGTATTGTTAGGGTTATTATGATTTGATTTTTTTGGATTTTGTTTAGGCACTATATTAGGACCTTTACAAACAACATTAGAACAATGAAAATTATTTCTATTATGGTCATTCTTTTTGAAGTAAAAGAAAGCATTAAAATTACCGAGCATGGTAAGTTCCCACTCATAAAGACTACCTTCTAGGTCCATTGAAATCTTATTTGGAATGCAAAATTTAGGGGAAAGGAAAATAAGAATAAGAACCCATGTATTCAAATGCAATAAATTAATTCTAGACTCTTCAAACTACAACATAGAACCCAAAGGTTTCAAAATATGAGAAAAAATGGCCAAAGTTCTAGTTGGAGGTTTTAAACTTCAACCCAGTTCGGTGAAGAATGAGCTATAACTTGTTCAACATTGCCCTTAGGAGACCATGATAATCCGTTAAAGAGGAATTTACCAATGTTCTATATTTTTTTTTCAACACCCTTCCCTGTACATCGTGATTCTTAAAAAAGATAATAAAAAATCCTTTTTGCAACATTCTAGAGAAATTCACATGGATGCCTAACTTCTTACACCATACATTTTTCAACCATTCATAAAAAAAACTTCTTGATAGATGTCAATCAGAATCCATGGAAACAAAGAAAATATAAATATGTTTAAGCTTTTCTCTCTCATTTCTAACGACCATCATCATATCATTATTTGGAGAAAGTACAAGAGTCTTATAAGCACCAGAAGGGAACTTACCATGTATTCTTTTCGTAGGGTTGATTCTGCCACCATTTCCACATCCATTAGAGTCAGACCCAAAACCTCCTCCTTGTTCCATTGTTGCCACCATGAACTTTCCACCAAACTCAAAAGAAGGTGGGTAAAACAAGAAAACTTCTTCTATAAGCATTAATTTATAAGAGGCTTTCTTTGCTTCTTCTCCATTTTTCTTAGGTTGCAAATTTTCCTCGATACCATTTTGTTCTTTAACAATTGTGACCCCAACTATATCATCTTCATCTACTCTACTCCCTCGCTAATGTCATTGAAATAATTTTTTTTATTAAAACTAGAACTATGCTTGAAGAGCCGAATTCCAAGGGGTACCAGAAGGGCTCACACATGAGATAGCATGAAAGGAGTTAAGGATTAGACTGAAAAAATGAAAAAGAAAAATAAAGAAAACAAGAAACATCAAACACACAAACAAATAAACACATAAACAATGGATAATGTCTAAAAAGCTAGCAGGCTAGGCATAATTGGTATGATGCCCAAGATGATTTCTTAGGGTCACACCAAATTACAATTTTATTTATATCTATATTTTATTATTATATATAATATTATCTTTTATATTAAATATTGAAAATGTCACTAGTACATCATTTAAAACATAGAGAAAAAACATTTGACAGTGTCAAATGTTGAATAAATTGTATCAGCAACCTCAATACACCTACCTACTGATATGTCTTGAGTTTAGATTAAAAAACCTTAAATACAATAATTATATCATTTAGACATAAAAAAGAACATGGTTAGATTTGGTTGTATGAATCGATCTCATGGACTAATAACATTATTGTTGCAATCTATAACATTTGTATTGGTAGGAGGTTCAAAACAAGGCATCTTAGGATTGGCTTCCTAGTTAGGTGCATCGAGGACATGATATTTTTTGGATTTGCCTATTTTGTTCTTCTATATTGATGTTTTTCTTTTCCATGAATTGCTTTAGTGCACCCCTTTCCTTTTCATCAAGCATTTCATTGTAGGTATGGAAATAATGTGCTAATTGGGTGTTTGGTTTTGAACAAAGATATCTTCAACATCATTTGTAGAAACTTTATCAATATTATTACTATTAATATTACTAGGGTTGTGAGTATAAGTCATATTAAGGCCATCCACTCCAAAATTAGTTCCAGGGAAATTTTTTCTGCTATAACCACTCTTCTTATAGTGAAAACATGTATTTAAGTTCTCTAGTAAAACTACATCCCATTCAAATAGAGAATCTTCTAAATTCACTGATAATTTATTAGGGATATTCACTTCGGGAGCAAGAAAAGCAAGGAATCTTGCATTCAGATGAGGAAGGGTAAATTTGATTCCTCAACTTGAATAATCGACCCCAAGGATTTTAGCATTTGATGTACAGGAATTATGCTTGAAGATTCATAACTTCCAACTAATATGGAGATGAATGAGCCATAACTTGTTCCTTATTACCTTCAATAGATAATGGGAAATCCCTAAACATGGATTTTCCAACATTCCAAAATAATTTAATAATTTTTTTAAAACCCTTTCTCACATTGAGTAATTCTTAAAAAATATATATATGAAAAAAAACCCTTTGTAGTATTTTGCAAATTTGAAATAAATACCTATTTTTTCCCCAAACATTATGCAACCAATCATCAAAGAATTTTCTAGAGGATATGAAATTAAAATCCATCATAGCAAAGGAAATAGCTACCCTTTTTATCCTTGTTTTTAAATTTCTAATGAAAACCTTCATGTCTCCATTTGGGAAGAGAAGAAGAGTCCTATAGATATCATTGGAGACCTTACCATCTCTTCCTTCTTTGGGGTTTCAAGGGTTGACTCTACAACTACCTCTACTTCCATTGGCACCACCTCCCAAAACTCCTCTTCCTTTAGTTATTGCCACCACCATCTATCCATTGAATTCAAAAAAGGGTGGAGAAAAACACTTTGAGTTTTCTGTGAGGATAACTTTATACAAGGGTTTAACCGGTGCTTCTCCACCAATGGGTTCCTTTTGCATGCAACTAACACCATTATCTTCTTTATAGGACTTATTTCCCCCAACGTTAATTACCTCTTTATGAAAATGTAGTTATGCATTAATTTCCATAACATGCCTATGACACTTAAAAAAAAGTCAGGCTCAAACTCTAAGAGGCACTAGAATGTCATGACATAAATGCGAGGGCATGATAAGAGCACATAAACCTGACACATAATAAGGGAGAATTAAAGGAAAAACCAACATGTAAGAAAGCAAAAGCATAATAAAGGAAAACAATAAAAACTAAAAAAAAATGCAAGGAGTGATTCCCCAAGAGAAAAAGATGCTAGGTGGGATGGTGTGGGACCCCAAATGTTCATGTAGGGTCACACCAAGTTGTGGACCGCAATTCCGCTTGATTATTGATGTCTATCTTTTTCAAATCATGCTTCTTTACCTGTATATAATACACACACACACACACACACACACACACACACACACACACACACACACACACACACACACACACACACACACACACACACAAATGTGTTGAATATCTAATATGGTTAGACATTTACCATTGCCAAGTTTAATAACACCTAGGCCTACTAAAAAGTCAACATGGATTTTTCGTATTTTTACATAGTTGAAACACACATGTTTTTTAAATCACCACTTTTTAGCCCCTCATGATCCTACACATTTTCTAGTAATTACCTCTTATTTGTCATATAAGTGACCAAATCCTTTAACTAAAGATGACTTTTTATATTACTTTCCATGTATTTGATTATAGAAATATCCGTTTAGAATAACATTAGTTCTTGTGGACTTACTTTAGCACTTTGAAGAGGAGGTACAAATCTATACTCTAAGAAGGCAAGAGTTATTTTAGCAAATAAGGGAGTCATGTTGATAAATTATTCTCGTTAAAGATTGAATAATTTTTATACACTCAGAAAACAATCCAACTTTGTTATATATAATGTCATCACATTCCTCTTATGAGGCTTAATGAATATGCCAAACACTCATAAATCACATGAAACGTGATCGATACAAGATATATCTCTTCTACATTCCTACATCATATTGTAGATTTGGAAATCACATCATCACTCTCTTTTAGACATTATATCAAATAGTTCATGTTCCTTATTCTATAGTTTTTATTAGATCTTCAATTGCAACAATTGATAGACAATCTCCTTTATTTATGTTTCAATGGATGTACATAGACTATTTTACATTGCATGTAAGAGGGTTGTAACTAGAGGACATGAAATTGATATTTATAACTATTGAATACATTTTAGTTGAAGATTTTTTAATCCTTCTTAATAGATCCATTTCACATGTAATTTACATTCATTATGTTCTATAAGATTTACATCTCCTTAAAGAAATTTGTTAGATATATTATGCACATGATTTGAGCTTGTATTTAGCATACATGCCTACTAGAGAATTTATTCTCCTAATTCTCGTGTTTGTGCCCAACAAAAATGCCATTTCTTTTTTGGTTTGAAAGGTTCATTGACAATTAAAGAGGTTTTTTGAAACCTTGTCAAGCTTCAACATCGATTATAGAACTTATCTAGTTAGACAAACACTACACTTTAAAGTATTTCAAGGGCATCATGGAGGTTTATAACTTGAAGTTTTGTAAAAGAGTGGTTATAGAATCATTAAAAACTTTTAATGAACAATTCACTTTTAATTTTGAGAATAGGAAGAGATTTTATAATCATAAAATATGTTGCCATAATGTACTATGGGATTTAAAAAAAGATTTTATAACTCGTTGAAAGCTTCGATAAAGTAATGAGAAATATTTCAAAACCATGGGAATATTGTGGGCTTTTGAAAAGTTTTTATAACTTGTGGAAAGCCCCAACAAAGTAATGAGATATTTCAAAACCATGTGAGTAATCACAGTAAAATAGAATTACTTTGTATCTTTTGATTGAAAGCTTGGCAACACTATGTATAACAATTCCACAAAGCTTTGTATGCATTAATTTTTCTAGTGTTTCAAACACCCTTGTTTAAAGTATTTTCATAATCTACCTGGTAGAATATTTTAAGTTAAATATTTTTTATATGGAAAGGATTTATGGTTTGAAATATTGCCACATTATGTTCAAAAGAGTCTTGAATATCCCTACAAAACTATTTTCTTCTAGTTTGAAAAGAATTCTTGATTTAATCCTTTCTCCTAATCTATATCATATATAAAAACTTTCTAATATCATTTGAAAACATGATGAAATTCAATGATTTGAGTTTGACTAATAATTTGATATTAGTTAGAATTAAGAACCATTACAATCAAGTACTCCTCACTAAATAAAATAAAATATAAAAACTTTGACATATTATCTAGTCTTGCTAAATTAATATCAAAATATAAAATTACGAAATTAAAAAGAACTAATAAGGCTAACACCTACTAACTCTATTATCCACTTTATCAAAAACTATTTATCATGTATCATTTGTGATATTCTATTATATATTTTAAATATTAGAAATATTTTAATTTTAGCTGCTATCGTTTCTTGAGGCACATGCTTGGCTAGGGTCCCATGGCCACCCGCTTGCTTAAAAATAGAGCGAGTGCCACTGAACTTTTTTAGGAACATTTAAAGGGGAGCGGTCTCATGGGCATGAGATTTAAATTTGCTTAAAAAAATTAGCTCCTAAATTGAAGGAAATATTAAAAATATAAATTGTTGTTTTTAGAATTTTTGGTAGGATGATTTCAATTTGGAGGGAAAATGAAAGGTAGGTTCTTGCCCAGTGGCAAAATTCTCCCCTAAACAGTAAGGGCTATTTCCAGCCCCCCTTTTGCATCGCTCAACTAAAAAGTAGGGGCTCCTAGTTAATAGGAAAATATTCGAAATTAAACTTTAGCCCCCCAAAAATATTATCATGGGACCTCCAGCTCCTTAAATAAAGAGCCCAAGCCCCCATGGGACCCCAGGGTTACCTAGCTCTTTCGTAAGCTCATAAATTATAAATCAATCGGGTTTAACAAATCGTACGTTTAAATTTAACATACCTTTTAATCGATCTTTCCGAAATACTTCACTCCCCTGTTTCGAAGCTTTTCATTTGCAGGTGGTTCAAAGCTCAGGGTCCTGTATGTAAGCTCAGTTAGTTTATCTTTCATTCTCAGGTATGTAACCATTGTGGTATTCTACAACGTGTTATTTCTTATTTTTCGTCCCGTTTTGGAAGAAATTTTTCTGTTGGGTCATTTTAGTTTATAAAGGAGAAAAGTATTAGTTATAACAACACATCAAGAATATGTTAGTTCTTGCTCGGGAGCCATGAATCAATGTCGAAAGTTGCATCCACATGATGACTAGAATTCGCAAAGCTGCTCAGATAATGATGAGAACAAATTCATGAACAAGTATGAAATCGATATAAAATTGAAGGAACGCTCCGACAAGAAGGACGAGAACATTGAAAATTCAGACGAGGTCAAAATTCTGTGTTCATTGAGAATTCTAATGGGCATAATCCATCCAAGTCTAGTTACCAGCAACGTGTCAGTAACCGGAAGCCACAATAATTTAGAAGGATCGATGAATTGGAATCATTGCATAATTACGATTCACATGAATCATTATTATATAATGAATATACGCCTATCACTAGAATTAATGTAAATACCCTAGATCAACGCATAGTTGAGGATGATACTTCCACAAACTCATGTCATAAGGCCTATCATAATAATTGCCTTATAACAAACCCTGACTTGTTGGTTTAGAGATGGGTACACTGATATTGCAGCTTTTTTCTTCCCTCGGTATGGTTGTATTTGTGTACTTATAACATAATGTATATTCAAATATTTAAAATAAAATAAAATAGGTAATCAATAAGAATGATCCAGTCTTTGACGCATGTCTTTAACTTGCAAACAAGAATGTGGTGAATGTCCTGAACTTTGCCTGAGTTGCGAAGGCCACTTATTCTTTGGTTGAGCAAGATATCTTTACAAAGATGCATATAGTGGACAGGCTCAACACTGTTCAACTCCTTGGAGGAATAGCTTTTGTAGAATTTAAATCAACACTCCAATCATTCTGACATAAAGAGGTGCAATTGTAGGCATGGGCAGTGTTCAGGTTTAATGAGCACTAGCTTGCATTTGTCCCAAATCCGTCTTTCTTGTGCACGGGATGACTTGATGATGTCACAATTATGGTGATGGCCTATCGAATTAATAGGTTTGAGGAAAAAATAGACAAACCTTGAACATCAAAGTCCATTGCAACATGGCACAATGTGTGCAAGTTATGGTCTGTCTTCATTAATGGATGATTTTTTTGTTCTTAAGTGGATATCTCTATTCTGCCTTAAAAAGGATGGTTTTGTGGAGATTCCTAGCTCTTCACAATGAAGAATTTTCAAAATACCCGTTGATTATGTCCCAATGCTAAATAACATTGCTTAAATCCTAAGTTGCTGGTTCGGATGCGGGTTCGACATTTGGGTTTGAAATTCGATCAAAATTTTATAGGTTCGGGTTCGTCCATATAAGAATTTCTTTTTATTCAATATATATATATGTGTGTGTGTGTAAAAATATGCTGCAGCATACCAGTTCATACACCACTATGCTAATCTAAAACAATTTAGCAAATTCAACCACCACATATATTAATGATTTGTTCGAATGGCATGACGAAATGTCAAAATATACCACCATATGAATGTTTCTGTTCAAAACTTTAGTCTTTAAAGCAACAATCTTAACATTACTAATCAGTAATCAGTAATCAGTCATAGACTCATATGTGATCAAATGCCAATGTATCATCAAAAATCATCAAAGAATTCATCATCATTAGGCAGTTGCTGATGGGAAGCACAATTAATGCCACTAGTGTCAGCAGTTTGAGCTATAGTCTCAGGACAGCTCCATCAATACTATGTATCTCAGGATCACCATCTTCAATTGCAAGTGCATGAAAGTGGACTTCCAACTCCGCGGCCTTTGGTTCCATATCCCATTGTTTTGCCTCCCCCTTTTTGTACGTATTCTATTTGTGAGTTGTGAGCCTCAAGTTTGAATGCACAAACACCAAGTTATTTGCTTTCTTGGAGTTTAGTCGGTTGTGTTTTATCGAGTGGATGGAGGAGTATGTGGTCCAATTCCTCTCAGATGATGATGAACTAGCAACGTATCAAGATTTGCAAATTTACCAACAAAAAACTAGAAATTAGAGTTTTAAATATTTACCAACAAGAAACTAGTAATTAGAATCTTAAGATTAAAAAACTAACTTGTGATAAAATTTTGATGGCAATGGGCTGCAAGTGTTGGTATTTTTGCCCATGGAAGTACCACCATTTATGAGCATCAGCATTGTTCTTGTCTTCAAAAGCATCAAGACCACAATCATTGGTGCTCACAAAACTCATAAATTTAGACCTCACTGTAGGTTGTAGGTGCTCAGGAAAGAGTCTTTGAAGGGCTGCCTTGTACCCTTGAGCAACTTTAGGATCTCTGTATGGGGGAACTCTAGTGGCACTCCCCTTGAGGACCGATTGGCTATAGAACCTAGGGCTCAATGCAAAGGCAATTAGATGCAAAGGGGTAGTCATTTTGTTCCATCTCTCTATCATGATTAACTGTAGCTCCTTGAAGAACTTTTCATTAGGATCTTGCTCTTTCTCATTTATGATATTTCTAATGTCCTCAATGATGGAGTCAATGCCATCATATACCTCACCCAAGCAAGGCCTATCCATGTCAGTGTATCGAATCATGCTCAATATAGGCTTGGTGATCTTCAGAAGTTACTCAACACGATCCCATCAAGATTCATTTAGTATCAATCCCCTTATGGTAGTTGCTTTATCACTATTAGATTGCCTCCATATGCTCCAATTAGCACTAGTTACCATTCTAGTCAATGCATCTTTAACCTTGATAAGGCGCCTCAAAACAATGGTGTTGGAGACAAAGCGGGTCTCAACAACCTATTTTAAAATCAAAATAGTAATAGATTAAAAATTTGAAAACATAGAAAGTTTACTAAAGTGGCTAGATTTCTAAAACATGTTTAAATTTTAAACAATTCAACTTACCTTCAAGAGCTCCAATTTCGAGAATTGTTGAATATGGCTTGCGTCATATGGTGGTTCATGACAAACATTTGGATCTCTTATGCCTCTTTATACATTTTTTTTATCCACTGAACCTTAATGCCAATTTTCTGCAGCATTAGGTTGAGTGAGTGCATAGCACAAGGTGTCCAAAAAATGTGTTCATACCGCTCCTCAATCAATAAGCCGACAACCCTACAATTCTTCACGTTGTCAGTTATTACTTGAACAACATTATGAGGGCCAACTTGCTCGATAGCTTGGATCAAGATGTTTGCAATGAAAGGACCATCCTTTACCTCTCCTTCACAATCCACAACTTTTAGAAACATTGCACCTCTTGTAGACACTGCAAGAACATTCACCAAAGGACGGTTCCTTGCATGTTTCCATCCATCTAATACTATGGTCACACCTATTTCGATCCATGCATCCTTGATGGGCAACATTGCATTCTCTACACGGGCCACCTCATCATCCAATAAAGTGGTGTGTACTTTCTCATATCCAGGGCCCTTGAACCCTTTTGGAGCCTCATTAATTTCCCTCACCATGTATTGCCAATACAGTGAGCGAACAACATTAAATGATAATCGATTTGCATAAAAGCATTTGGCTATGGCTTGATCAACAATGTCTCTAGCTTCATTTTGGAATGATGATTCCAAGGGTCGCTCTACTCTCTTACTTACAATTTGTTGTTGAGGAGGACACAAGAATGGATGGTCCTCTACATGTGGCTCACTAGGAGTGGTAGTTGAAGACATAGATGATGCTTTTACTTTTTTTAAAGGCCTACCACTTTCCAACGGATGTGAAGAATTTGCCCTCCTAGCAGCTTCCTCTGCTTGCTTTTGTTCTTGAATATATTTGTTTACGATGTGATTTGGAAGGAAAGTTTTAGGTAGCACTCCGTTTACTCTTGGCTTCCCAGTACAAAATTTGATGCCTTTCTGAGGAATAAAGCACAAATGTGCTATTACTTTACTCTAAGAGCTACTAAATTCCTCTCTACAGTGGCTACAAATCCACACATAACCTCTTGCACCTAGCATCGATCGAATCATTTGCATGTCTCCAAAGTGGGGAACATCTGTCGAGTTTGAAATTGGGGTTATTGGCAATAGATGCACTTGCAACCATGATAGAATCTACAAAAAAAATACAACAAATAAATTAAAAAAAAAAAAAATGAATAAAGCTAAATATGTATACAAACTGTCAAAGTGTAATAGTCTATAATAGATACTTAGCATTTATTAGTAAGTTCAGAATGATCTCAAATTTGATTACCAGTTTGATTAAAGAAATTAGAACCTAAGAGTGGTATCGACTATCAAACTCTGATGTTTTAATAAGTTGCATGCAATTTTTTCTACCTTTTTTAAATCTCTAGAGTTGCAAAAGAAATCGTCGCCTTTGTTATTAGCTATGAATCATGATGCTATCACACATAAACTGCTTCCTCAGCCTCAAGACTTAAGAGTAATTGGTGCCTCTGAGTCTGGAATGAAGGCGAATGAGTGAACACAAACAGCTGCAAAATGTAAATGCAAAGCTCCAACACGAACACAAATAGCTGTAAACGCAAAGCTCCTGCAAACACAAACAACTATAAACAGAGACAGGCGTAATGAGGAAGTGCGGATACAGGTTGCGTTATGAGAAACTGTCATCAAATGAGGGAGTGCGGCCATTGTTTTAGGGTTGGCGTCATTTTGGAGATGAAATAGATTATTATAAAATAGCAAACGCCTTTTTAAAGCATTAAAAAGTCAACTCTTTTTTTGTTGTCTGCCCAAATTTGGTGGCATTCTGCCCGGGCTCTTCTGTCAACTCCTAAGTTCGCTGTAAATCCTCCAACATTCGTCTAGGATGCGAAATGAAGAATCTGCAGCGAATTCATCAGGCAATTAACGAATGTGAACAGAACCGGGATCAACTTCGACTTTCCTGTGAATCGAATGTCGAGTTTGCCTAGAAAGGGACGAATCTGGTAACTTAGCTTAAATCACACACGAATGAAAACTTCAAAATGTGGAAACACATACAAGTAATGACACCTTTAAATCTGTTTTCCATCCCTTTGAAAAACTTAAAAGGAAATCTCCTTAAGTGATACAACTCAAAACTGCTTATAACTTTAGTTTCGCAGTCCTTCAATTTTTTTTGTGAAGCCTTTACAATCATCAATCTTGCTCCCATCTTTACACTAATTCAGCTAAAAATATGATCTTCCAAAAATCAGCTTTATTTACAAAAGCATCCTAATCACTTTAGCATGAGATGGAAGATAGTTCTAAGTCACTGATGCATATCTAAACATTTTAAGACTTATTTAGCTAAATAAAATACTCTCACTTCACTCCTTCATCGTGAAATGCAAACTAGGCTAACTCAAATCTCTTGAACTCTTTCCTGCACATTCATATTAGACCCATGCACAAGTTCTTATATAAGCTTGAAATTGAAACTCACCCAGCCCCTGGAGGACATTTTGCAAATGAAACAGATCACTGAGGATACACCCTCACAGAACGAATAGGCTTTCCAGTCACTTTTTCTGCAAAAGTTAGGGACCTCTTATTTGTCGAGAATCATTTACACCATTTGCCTCTGTAATAGAGGTCTATGATAAATAGAAAAGATGATGTTGACAAGATGCAATAAACTACCAGACACTGATAAATGTGAGAGTCAACATGGAGCATTTAAGTGAAACAGGTGGAACAAATAACTTCTAATGCAAGAGTTTTCATGGCTTAATTATGCAAAATGGAAGAGTAAACTCATGGGAGAATGCAAGAAGAATGGGGAAAGGGACAACCATAAGTAAGACCAAATACCACTATATAGCAGACAACAAACTTAGCTATGACCAATTACAATAATAATACACATTTCCTCTTCAATACTTAAGCCTAATCATTGGTTAGATCCTCAGATGTGATATCTAACCTAAGGTTTTCAGGGTCAATTGAAGAATAAGGATTCAGTTTCTTCTAGAATAACAATATCGACTTGGAGTTATTTGACCAAGTTAGGATATTTATTGAATGCATTCAGTGGCAGACATTTTTACATGGTTGAAAAAGATGTTACCAAATTTGGATGCTAGAAGACATCTATTCTATGGATTTGGCGTGCCCCTCATATAACTAGCCTTTTTTTGAGGAGCCATTTATCTTTTCACCTTGATCATGGAGTCCATGCCCATACTAAAATATTTGATAGCTAAAGCTTTGGCTACATTACTAGAAACCACACTGAGTTTCTTACAGTTTCTTGTAAGGACATTCATACTGGAACCTCTTAGGGTATTTCAAAATCTAATTTCATTAGGAGTTACCTTTTAGGTAACACCTAAAATTTGCATAGGAGGATGAAGGAGGAGGTCGCCAAAGGGGAACACATCACATGGATTCTCTCATCATAATGGCCTTTTCTGCTTTTGGGAGAGGGTTTTCTGTCTTAGGCGTAAAATTTTAAATATTTGTACCTTAATTTATTCTACATCCTGTATGAAGTGGTCTCTTAAAAAATTTAATTAGGTTCAACATTCTTTTGGCTTTGCTTAATTTTGTTGGAAGTGATCTGCATTAAATCCATAAGCAAACACATTTGTTCTTTTCGTCTGGGTTAGGCTTAAGTTGTCACCTTTTATTTGATTTGTATAAATTCCTGTATTACATCTCAATTTTTTATGGGATTATAATCAGTATATCTGAAAGACTGAAGCTGAAAATGAGATTTTTTGAAGCAGTCAGGTGCTGCAAAACTTACTACTTTGGTTCCTATATCATCATAATCCCCAACAATAATGAAAACTGGTATAGCATAGAGGTTTTAGTGAGCAACTCGATATTTAATATTATACCATTATCCATACAAAAGTGCTATCAGCATGCTTAGAATCGTGTCGTGCATTTTGTATTATCTGCAAAAGATGATATTTTATAAGTAGAAAGAAAAAACTTGTAGTTTAAATTAGAGTTAGGCTGTTTATAATTCACTGATGAATTTGTGTAAATTATTGCAGCATAGGATAACAGGTTGATTAACTCATATAGTGCGCTCAAACATGATTTGAGTCCTGCAGGCTTTATGGTTTTATAGAATCACTGTAGTTATGTTCCTGTCCATTTTGAGTGGTCTTTGCCTAGCTCTGTGTGTTGGTATTAGTTTTTAACTATTTATCAGTGGTACATGGGTGATGTTACCTCTGGGATTTTCAGTCTTTTGATTCTTTAAATAGTGGTGACAATTTAGATCATCACTACAATCTTATTCTAGTAGGTCCTCAACTAGAATGGTGAGCACCATCGGCTCCCCCTCCCCCTCTGCACCCCCCATAGATATTTTTTATCCTTTTAATACAAAATAATGCAAGTTCACCGAGTCTCAACCTCTGTGTTTTGAATGTATTAATGATTATTTCCCTGTGCATCTGGTTAGCTTCTTACTTATGAAAGGAATCTGGCTTTGTGTTCAATTACTTTATAGATGCTTTGCATCTTATATTTGGAAATGTTTAATAATCTTACAGATTATCTCTACTAAACCATTGAGAACAATCTTCGTTTCTAGTTGGTCCCTAAAGTTGGATATGATGAGAATGGAACAATCCATTATTTTTAGGGCCGATTTGATGACTTAATCTTCATTTTTAGCTGTTCCTTATAGTTGGATATGATGAGAATGGAATAATGCACTATTTTTAAGGCAGATATTTCATTCTTCATGACTAAATATCAAATGCTATTCTGCTCAATATATCATGGATCTCTTTGTGAT
This sequence comes from Cupressus sempervirens, assembly GCA_028749045.1. Classification (NCBI taxonomy): domain Eukaryota; kingdom Viridiplantae; phylum Streptophyta; class Pinopsida; order Cupressales; family Cupressaceae; genus Cupressus; species Cupressus sempervirens. The sequence continues at coordinate 388,083,708 of CM053792.1, forward strand.
AGAGAAATTTAAAGGACTAATCAAAAGAGAGTTTGCAGCATATTTTAGATTACATTATGGATAGATTTCCTAAACTACATTTAAAGACTCTTTATGGAAGAGTTAGATGCCGTTGTTTTTAGCCAATTTTGTTGTAACCTTTATTGAATTTGCCAACACAATACTGTACATGATGATTCTGTATCAGTGGAACTCTCATCTAGTTTCTATTTGTGTAACAAACGTTTTCTATTGGAATATTCTATATGAATACTTCTGGAGCTAGTTGAAAAAGCACAGAATTACTTAGAAAGAATGCAATATTATGAGGCTTCTTCATGATATGAATATCCACCAGAAACCTACTCTAACATTTTATGTGCACAAAATGGCCTTACACCAGATTCATGTACAAAATTTATCAATCCCAACCAAAAGGATTACAAAGTTGTGATGAGTCTCAATAGATTGTTTTCCCATTCTTATTCAAAATTCTACTCTGACATTTTATGTGCACAAAATGGCCTTACACCAGATTCATGTACAAAATTTATCAACATCAAGCTAAAGAATTACAAAGTTTTGATGAGTCTCAATAGTTTGTTTTCCCATACTTATTCAATTTGCTCATCAGAGATAAAAAACTAAGGGATGTTTTCTGTTCGGCGCAGCAGAAATATTCACTAATCTTCTCTTTTTGCAATTTTTGATTGTAAAATCTAGCACTAGATCAATCTGCATGTTTTTGTGCCTGCTTGTCATTCAAACCATTGAGTGTGTGCCATGTCTCTCAACTAGTTGTTGATGAGTGTGTGAAAATATGGCTCTTATGTGCAAGAGCATTGAAAAATTGTGAGTGCTTTTTGATATTTCAAATCCAATGTGGCCTTTATCTGTAGTATCACTAGGTATAGTTGGTCGTTTTCCATCTTCCACTATATCCTTTTCCATTCTGTGTAGCTTGTGCCATTCAACCTATTTAAGTTGGTGAATACTTATGAAATCTTTGAGATGCTGAAAATAAACGAACAAACAATGACCCACTAAACCATAGACCGCCAGAAAAGAGCTATTATTCCTCCTACTTTAATCTTAACATTCTGTACTCCCTGACTGTCAATCAAATAATAAATTATTAACTTCTGAATAGATTCAAAGGAATGATGCTAAAGCCACTCTAACTCCCCTTATGTAGTTGCTTCTTAACAATACAGGATGACACTTGAAATATTCTTCAAAATTTTTTAAAAATGTGGAAAATTAAGAAATAAATTTTATATTAGGAACTTTGAAGAGATCACCATTTTGATTTTTCTGGTAGTGTTTGGCAGGGGTTTCTTTGAATGTGTCAAGTTATGGCAAGCAGTCAAATTGACATCCCCGTTAAAGGTGGATTCTCTTTTGATTTGTGTAAAAGAAATGAAATGCTTATTAAGAAAGGTGTTGAAGTGCCCAAGTTTCGCAAAACAGGAACAACGATTGTTGGTCTTTTTTTCAAGGTTAGTTCTGTCATTCCCCTGTCTGTTAAGGAATCTTTGTTTTTTCTATTTTTTTCACAATTTATTTTTGTTGCTTGAAGGTAATTACCAGCTGTATTATGTGATTTGAATAAAGGATGTGCTACATTTAGTAGTGGTGGAGAAGAGTGAAAGAGTGAGTTGCATTAACTTTAAAGCTTAGATACCAATGTGCCTGCCTATCCCTGGAATGCGGAAGCAGATGCCTGCAGAAGCGGATGTGCTGTGGTGCACACAGGATGCGTTGCTGTAGGATTCAAAGGGTTTTTGGAAAGCATTTTGAGGTGTTTTTCCTTATAAACCCATGCAAATTTACAGCAGAAGAAAATGAACAAGGCATTAATCCCATTTTTGCCCGTCCATTGATATTTTTCGTGAGCTGCAAAACCAAATCTCTCACTTCTGCACGGGCTCCGTCTTGTCATCTGTTGCCAGTGTCTATGTTGCACCTTCTGTCTGCCTTTTCTTCCAGCTCTCGCCTGCCTTTTCTCTCAACTTCCACAACCAAGCAAACCTCCGGAATTTTTTTAAGCTCCTCTTTCTTATTTATTTATTTCTAACGTTTATTAAGTAATTTGAATTCTCATGTATGTTCCTAATATCATATTATCTTGGTGTATTAAATTATTTTTAAAAAATTTAACATTTAATCGTTAACTTAGCATATATGATCTATTATTTTATTTTGTTAACATTTTTCTTCATTTATAAACTTCAACTATTATAAATGTTTAATAATACATATTTAAAACATAACATATATGATATATTGAATATTATTTTAATTAAACTAAATTGCTATTAACTTTAACATTTTCTATCAGTTTATTATATTTTATATAATTTATATTAACATTATAATTTGAATTTTCTTATTTCAAAATATTTAATTTAGATTTTAAACTACATGTAAAATCGAACAAATCTAGTATTTAATTTAAATTTAATAAATATATTATGTCTTACACATACATATATTATATATATGATAATCCACACACACACAAGCATCCATATGCATCCGCATCCCCCCCCTCCCCCCCCCAAAAAAAAAAAAACTCACATCCTGCACTGGCTTCTCACATCCGCTTTTGAATCGGCAATTAAGTTATCATTGATACTGATTCGTGCCCTGTAGCCCTGGATACGGAAGTGGATTCATACGGGTATGTGGAGGTGGATGGATGCCCTGTGGGTGCCACCCAGGCCACTCGGATGCCATCCACAGGCTTGTGTAAGAAACGGTCGCCCAGATAAGAAAGAAAGATGTTTTTAAATATATTTTTTCTCTTACAGCACTTAGAACACACAAAATTTTATTGTCCATACACTTTGACACTTTAGGATCATAAACGACCTTGTTTTCCAATCACTTCATCATTGTTAAAGACAGTAAGGACATTAGTTGTTCAACTTACGACTACATCATGTTCACATTCATTAGGATCAGTTGTTGACAGTTGTCAACAAACTTGCAATATGAATCACTATTAGAGTAGAATATCCATTCTCTCAAGCTCTTATATGCATCCTAGGTAACCAATACTTGCTGGGAAACAGTGGATGCAGAAGCACAAGATCTTCATCTGACATGATTACCAATCCAAGCAGATTTGGTTTAATTCTGACCAGTTGTGGACTGTTTAGACTAGCCAGATTTGTTTGATTAGATCTTCATCTGGATTTTCCAATTCCTATATATATATCGTTTCCAAACGCATCCATACCCAGATTTTTTTTTCCCGCATCCAGCATCCACATCCAAATCGGTAACTTAGATTTTTATCTTGTTTCATAAGTGTTTTTACCTTAAATAAAAATGTCCCACATGCTTTAGACTTTTCTTAGACTTAATTTCTTTTGTACTGATATCTGATGCCACTCAGTTGCATTGTATTTTTTAAAAAGTCTTGATCTTAACAAAATGTTAAAGTGGATATCTAAGTTGTGACTCCAGGTCTTCTATTGTTGTCATTTTCTGTGGTTGTGATAACTAGAGGTGGATTTATAATTTGTAACTGTGGGTCTTCTATTGTAGGTTTCTATTGTGTGTGCTTGCAAGGAGCTTGTGTTGATCTCACATTGGTGTTTGTATGAGCAGAGTTTGTACACAAATTGCAATATAAAAATCGCCTTACTAAACTAGAATGTTTCCAACTTAGGATGGAGTCATACTTGGGGCAGACACGAGAGCCACTGAAGGTCCAATAGTGTGTGATAAGAACTGTGAAAAGATACACTATATTGCACCAAATATATACTGCTGTGGTGCTGGAACTGCTGCAGATACAGAAGCAGTAACAGCTTTTATTTCTATTTCTTTATTATTCTTCAGAGAATAGTTGTATCAGTACTCATTTCATGGCTGGAGCTCCCACTATGAATGAGTTTTCAGTACTTGGAGGCTACTTAATTTTTCCATTCCACTTGGAAATGCTTCTTGTGGTTATGATGAGTTAACATTTTCTCTTTTTGTTGGCAGATATGGTTAGCTCCCAACTGGAACTGCATCGTTATGCAACTGGTCGAGAATCACAGGTTGTTTGTGCCCTCACTATTCTGAAATCCCATCTATTCGGGTGATTTTCCATATTCTTAACATGTATCCATTTTTGTTTGTTTTACTTTTCATTGACATTGCTTTTCAGGACTAAAGTATTTTATTCTGTCTTTATGGTTGCTTTAACAGTTTTACTGCCTTCGTTGTAGCTACCAAGGTTACGTGAGTGCAGCTGTAGTGCTTGGTGGGGTAGATAATACTGGACCAAACTTACATATGGTAGGCAGCTTATACACAATCAAAATTTGTAATTGCCATTCTTTGATATATATTGCATTTTCATTCTGAGCATGAGTTAAAAGAAATATTCTTTGGAATTTTTTTTCTTTGGGATGCAGGTATATCCTCATGGATCAACAGATACTCTACCTTTTGCCACAATGGGTTCTGGATCTCTTGTGGCTATGGCAATGTTTGAATCATGATACAAAGAAGGGCTAAATGTAAGTTCAAAGAGTTATTTGCATTTGCATTTCTTTGCACTGCAGGTAACTTTATTCATTTGCAGAAGCTTGGCTGAAACTTGTTCTAGTGAAGTGCCCAATCCTTCAATTCAGATTGTAATATATCTTATGGGAGTGCTTGCTTTATCAAGCCTTCTTTTGTGAATCTGCATTTGTTTGTATTCTCCACTGAGAACTGGTGCTGGATAGCTAAACACATGCTTTTGTGTGTGCGTATAATTGGGTTTGTGTTCATTTTCAAGTTTGGCATGGAAAAATAACGGATCAAATTCATGAATGATAAAGTTTGAGAAAATCATGAAAGACAAAACCTGATGAAACACATGTCGTAATTTGCCCCAATGTTTGATTGAGGAGAAGAGAGAGAAGAGTTGAATGAAGGTGAATGGATGTGAATCTTCTTCCTTGATATTAAAATCCTTTGCTTAGCCTCCAATGGGGTGAAGAAGCTAGATCTATGGAAGAAAAAGCCTTGATTGCTTGAGAGGAATGAATGCTTGAACTTAATGGTTCTTGATTTTCTTGATTTCCTTCCTTGCACTTGAGAACTAGATCTCGATAATAGCATGCTAATAATGGATTCCAAAATGAGGAGGGATAGAGAGTTTATATATATCCCACATCATTTTGAGGAGTTAAAATTTAGCAAGCCAAGTATGGGACAAAATTTCCCCCTAAAATCCTGGTAGAGAGGGACAAAATGCCAATGGCTGTTCTATACCTAGGAGAATGTGCCCAAGATTTGAATTGGGTACCAGAGGAATAAGGCATTTGCAAGATTTACAATTACAACTCCGAAGTCAGGGCAGATCACAAAGGCCACAAATAGAGCTATAGGGCCTAGATGAGTGGAATGAACTGTGGTATTGGATAAAAAATAGAGGAGCACACCGAGAATAAGGACCAGCCCCGATTTTAAGCAAGATGAAAGCAATGGAGTACCCATATCTGAATTTAGACACCCATAAGTGCCATATGAGGTGCTACCATGCAAATACACTAAAAGGGGTAAAAATAATTCTTGAACTGTACACAAATTAGGTGTTTACTGTTGATATATAGTAGCTTTGGTTAGATACAAGGATAACTGATTGTATTGATAATGTATGTGCATGTATGTATACTGTGAAGAACAAGGAATCATAAGGCAAATGTCAGCTCCCATGACACCTTAGTAGAATGTTATTCTTGAAAGAAATAACATGCCAATCATTGACTATGCAAGAACATTAATGTTGCATAAAGGTATTGCTTAGACTTTATGGAAAGAAGCGTTGAGTACTACAATCTACACATTGAACACCCTATGAATTGTGGTATGGCCGATCACCCTATGTGAGTTATTTCCAAGTATTCGGAAGTAGATGCTATATAAAGAGAGATGATCATTCGGGTAAGTTTGATTCAAGAAGTGATGAAGGAATATTCTTATGTTATTCCACCAATAGCAAAGCATACAAGTGTTTCATTAAGAGAACAAACAAGATGGTAGAAAGTGCAAATGTCAGGATTGACGAATATTCAGAGAAAAAACGATGAATCTAGCAAAAGGGAACCAAAAGATTATTGTGGATTTGTCTACATGTAACTGGTTAATCAGAATGTTCCAGCAGAACTGATGGAAGAACACGTGAATGCGCGGGAACCGGTCCAAGCATTTGAAGAAGCTCCTAGCGGAGAACTAGTGTTTCAAATGTATGTCAAGCTGAATCACTCCCTAAATCAAATCATTGGTGATAAAAATGCTGGTATATTGACAAGAAGAAACACAAGATGAGAAAGTACTTGTTTGCTATCTCAGGTTAAATAAAAAACAGTAAAGGATGCATTAAAGGATGAAGATTGGGTAAAAGCCATGAAAGAGGAATTGGAACAGATTGAGAAGAACCAAACCTGGACATTAGTGCCCAAACTAGTGGACAAGAATGTGATTGACATCAAATGGGTTTTCAGAAACAAGATGGATGAGACAGGTGAGGTGGTCAGAAACAAAACAAGACTACTTTGCAAAAGATATGTGCAAGAAGAAGGCCTAAACTATGGAGAAACATTTGTACCTGTGACCAAACTTAAAGGGGTAAGAGTTCTTGCATTCGCTGCTAACAAAAAATTCAAAGTTTATCAAATGGATGTTAAGTCAACATTTTTGAGTGGGATCTTAGAAGAATTATACATAGAACAACTAGAAGGATTTGCTAATCCAAAAGGCAAAAGCATGGTGAGCAAACTACAAAAAGCATTGTATGGACTGAAACGACACTGAGGGTATGGTATGAAAGGTTGTATTCATACTTAATCAAGATTGGGTTCACAAGAACAAGTGATACTAAGTTCTAACAATGTGTACCCTGAAGGCCGAAGGTGATGACAAGATGTTAATTGCAAAAACATTTTTAGATGATAGCATTTTTAGAGGAAATGATGGAATGAGTGTTGCATTTTTAGAAGAAATGAAGAAAGAATTTGAGATGTCTATGAACGGTGAGATCAAGTTCTTTATAGGATTGCAGATATATCAACTCAAAGATGACATCTACATAAGTTAGACTAAGTACATGAGAGAGATATTGAAGACATTTGGGTCAGGACTCAAAACCTGTTAGTACCTCAATGGCAATAGGTTGTAAAATGTTGGAGGAAGATGATTCTAAAACTGTGGATGAGACACTATACGCATCTATGATCAGTAAGCTACAATATGTTGTGCACATTAGAGCAAATATAGCTCAAGTAGTTGGGTTAGTGACTAGATTTTCCTCTAACCCCAAAGAATCACATTTAATTGCAGTTAAGAGAATCTATTAGATATCTCAAGGGGAGTGAAGGTTATGGTCTATGATATGGACACAAAGGTGATTTCAAATTGAATGCACTTACTGATGTTGATTGGGCAGATAAAGTAGATGATCAGAAGAGCACAAGTGGAGGAGCTTTCTTTTTCGGTGATAGGCTTGTGTCATGGACAAGCAAGAAACATATTTGTGTATCTCAATTAACAATTCAAGCTGCGTATGTGGCTGCTGCAATTAATTGCACGTAGGTTATATGGTTCAAGCAGATTCTTGAAGGAATTCAGGAGGAGAGAACTGAACCAGTGTTTATCTACTGTGATAACACAAGTGCCATTAACATCTCAATGAACCTAGTGATGCACTCTAAGGCCAAGCACATAGCCATCAAGTATCATTTTCTTAGAGAACATGTTCAAGCAAAGGAAGTAAGGTTGGAGTATGTGTAACCTGGCCATTGTCTAAGGATATGTTTTGAGTATCTAAGGGGTAGGTTATGGGTCATTCTCTTAACTGAGTTGAATTAGAAGAAAATGCAGTTGCATCAATTCAAGTGTACTCATTGACTATCTTTATGCTTTGAATTGATGTTTGGAGGCTACTCCTTAGGGGAAGCAATTGCAGTTGTAGTAAGTATTGGTAAGTCAAGATTTGTAGAACAGACGATAGGTGTATATTGACACCTTTGGCATTGTTGTCAAAGGGGGAGAGAATGTATTGATCAAGTTGAGGAGAAGAATGTACAGAAAAAGGGAGAGAATGTATGTAAGAGGAGATAAGTTCAGTGGAAGGGGGAGTATGTAAGGGGAGATAAGTTTAGTGGAAGGGGGAGCATTTGATGAAGTTATGAAAGACAAAAATCGAAACATTTTGTTTCTAGTGTTGATTATTGCTGAAAAGGTTAGTGCACATTGAAAAGAGAAATGTAGTAGGTGATGTCATCAATGCCGAAGGGGGAGATTATTGACACTACTGATATAACTGATGGTGTGATGACTAGTGATGTTAGTAATGTAATGGTACATATTGGATTGCATGATAATCAGTTATTGTGTTCTCATTGATGTCAACTATTGACCTAGTTTTCCTAATATGTTGTCAAGCATAATTATGAAGAGTAGAGTGTTGTAGTAAGTTTCGGTGGGTGTGATCAGTAGGAATGTCTCTCGAAGTGCATATGGTGACCACTGCTGCTGAAGTAAAGATTAAAGGTGATTGGTGAATTAACATTGCAACTACTAGAATAGTTAGTGAAAATCGATAGGTGATTTGATTGGTTTGTTAAATCTATGTTTAATAGAGGAGTAATTGCAGGATGGAGTGAAGAAGTCAATGAAGTTGACGTGATTATGATAGAAACTCATTATCATTATAGGTAAAGCAGTTCTAGGATGGAAAGGTGACTGGTGACGCAGTGATAGGTTTGATGAACAAGTTAAAGAAGAATGAGTTCTTGAGTAACAATTTGTTAGATGAAGATTTGTGACCAGTATCGGCTTCTGATTTGACCGAATTTAAACTACCTTTTAAAAGATGAGAATACCTAAGAGTTAGCTAGAAACCATAATGGGCATTTTGAGAAACAAATTAAAAGGACCAACTGGCAAGACTCTGTAATGTCTTCTCCACTTTGAACTTTGCAAAATTCAGGTGGGTTTACCTAGGAATTCACTTTCTCTCTCCAATTTTCAAATCTTAATATGAATCCCAATATAACAGATAACTGCCTCATTTTCTTCTAATTCTAGGATTATCAAGAGCTCAAAGACTCCATGAATCAAGTACAGGCTTACTTTCAGGCTTTCAACAAAACAAAAATAAAATCTGATTTTATAAATTGATACACCATATGAACTTCCAAGTTATATCCACTTTGGTGATGGCTAGCGCTTTATCCATTGGGCTGCTAACTCACAGAAAACTGACATATACTTACAAGATCCATCTCTACACTTTGTGAAAAGAAATCAATACTCAATCAGAAATCTCATTCTCATCAAAATCTTCTTATGATAACCAGTAATTCTCTCAACCCACATTAAGCATTTACATAATCCATGGGATTATCAGCAAAACACAGATTGAAATACACTTCTAGAAAGAACTATAACTGGAACTCAATAAACTTTGCTATCAAATCTCAAAAAATTAAAAGTTACACAGAAGAGACAAGATTCAGATTGAAAATTCATTCTATTAATGCCTTTGTATTATCTTCTTTGAAAATATACAATTCAATATCAGTTTCTTGCATGAATGCTCAACTAGACTCAGTACTGTTAACCAGTTTTTATTTCTAACTTTCAAAAATGATCATATAATATACATGGACTGACTCAAAAATTTGAACAAGACTAGTTCAACAAAAAAAGATTCTCGGACCCTTTGAAAGCCTTGGGAACTCACTATATTGGTGAGTTGCAAACAAGCTTCAGGCACAAAAGAGACACATGTCATCTATTGATTTGACAATTTAACTTGTTACAACTAAAACATGACTTACATCAGTATACAATCAATTTCCTAAAATTACAAATTGTCTTGATGTGACAGGCGAGACACAACCACCTTTATACAGAATATTCTTTATAAATAAGGAAATTGATTTCATAATTTGTTAGTCTAGTGGGTCCTCGTGATTTGATACATCATCAGGATGATATTTCTTTACCCATTCATGATATTCTTCACTTGTTGGCCATGCATGCTCGAGGATCTGATCTGCCACCTCTCTGTAGGAATTGTACTTTACTGTAGCCTGAGTAATCTCCTTCTCAAAATTCTCATAGAAGGTGCTAGAATTTACTAATTTAGATATACATTCTTGGAAAAGTGTCATATTCATATCCTTTGGTATAATTTTCACCATATTACTTACCTCAGTAATAGCCTCTGCTTTCCAGTTAGTAAATTCTTTGATATTCTTACTCATATCTAGAATTGGTGAGACCAAGGTGTCTTGGTAACTCTCTATGGCATCTTTTGATTCCATGAATCCATTTTCAATATGTTCTTGTAACATTGAAAAATTCTTTAAGGACTTGACAATTTTAGCAATTGGCATAGCATTTTGGAAAGCATTAGGGTCTATCCTTGCACATAGTTCCACCTTCTTCATTTTTTGCACTTGGGTAATCCATTTTTGATAGGTGGGCTTAACCAATGTTTGTCATCTTCCAACTTGCTAATTGCCAAGTATTATATCTTACATGCTTCATAGAGATTAAATAATTTTGTGTCTATCTTCTCATGTAGCACCATCAATGTAGTTTTGACTATGATTTCTCTATCACAATCATGTTTGTCTTGACTACTTTCTAATTGCATCTTTAAATCCACCACTTGTTTTGATAATGCAGCATCCTTTTTGCTCCTTTTAATTTTGGTTTGTTGTAACTAAGCTAGTTGAGAAAATGGTACGATGCTCAACTGTTTGGATGGCTCTTACTCACTCCTTGCAGATGGCTCAGCAATAGTAGGGACTTTGACAGCTTCTAACTCAGATATTCTCCCTTCTAACAAATTTATTCTGTTTTGCATGTCAATTATCTCTTTTGTCCTCTGCTCATAAGCAGAAAAGACATGTCTGTACAGTTCTTGCAAGTCTTCATATATCTTTTCTTTGTCAAGGGCAACATCATGAAGATAAGCAACTTGCTCTTCCACACTCATGGTTGAATCAAAAAGCTTAGCATCCTTTAACCTTTGTATAATGATATTTCTTCTAACTTTAGTACCTGTTTCATCTCCTCTACCTAATCCAGATGTAGTAAGATTCCATGTTGCTGAAGCACCTAAATCTTTACTATAGTATCTGCCACTTGACATATCTTATAATCCTTTTAAACAAGGTTGCATGGGTACGTGGGTACGGGAACGGGAACGGGTACGGGAACGGGTACGGGTACGCATATTTTTCAAAATAGGGGATGGGGGTACGTGTGTATGCCTAATTTTTTTCTATATAATTAATATTTTATAGAAAATATAAAAATCAAAATATATGTCATGAGTCATGACATTGAGCATTCAAAACAAGAAATTTGAAAATATGAGCCATAAGTCAAATATATATATATATGCTATTGCTGAATGTTTAATGTTTAAATTATTTTTCATAACAGGGGACGGGGGTACTTGGTTATGTCAAACTTATTTAAAAATTATACTTTTATATTTATAAAAAATCTGAAATTATGAGTCATGACAATGGTTTTTCAAAACAAGAATAGTGATAAAGTTTGCAAATGTAATGTATTGTTTTCAGTTTCAGATTTGCTATATGTTTGAAATAATAATACATGATAAATGCTTAGATACATAACAAAGAAGGCAGACTTTAAACATGAACAAGAAGATCCTAAATCATATGACAATGACATATTGCAAATGATAAACTTATGACTTGAACAGTGATAAAGTTTATTGTTAATGAGTATCAAAGCTTCAAACTGTTTTGGTATTGAATTAAGTTTGATAAACAACAAGCTAATACAAAAATAAAAAAACCAAAAAAAAAATCAGAATCTTAATCAAGGTCCTTAGCTACGATGCTCTCCACCGAGTACCCGGTACCTGGGATACGTGTACCCGGTACTTGGGTACGTGGGTATGAGTGCCAGGGGTGTGGGTACTAGTACCCATGCAACCTTGCTTTTAAATCTGGTCTTCTCAATCTCATATTTTTCATAATTGCATCAAATGCAATGATATCAACAATCTTGAGATTAGGTGCCAGTTGGACCCCTGCTTGCTTAACTATCTGCCTCCCTTCATCTAGAGTGATTTTCTCAAACATGACCATCATTTCACTCTTTACTTCCTATTCCAAATCGTCAGGATCAACATTTGGTTTTTGCTTCCTCTTTTCTTCAACCCTTTTCAGCGAATCCTCTCTATAGCATTGCCATAGTAATTGCGAAAAAGCTATTGATTTCACAAATTCATCATCCTCAACATTCACATTAGAGGCCTCCTTTTTCAATTCTCTAGGGACAATGCCTTCTATTTTGTGTATTGTGATGTTAGAAATAGGGGCTGTGGGGGTTTGAGGATCTGCTTCTCTCAGCAACTGGTCAGGGGTATACAGATATTCTTCTTCATCATCATCATCATCATAGAGCAAATTTATTCCCCTTGGTTGTTGATAATTTTGATGTCAATTTTGTACCACTACATAACATATAGCAATTGAATACTTGATATGGAATATCAAACACTCAATCCCTCTCTTGAAAAGTTAGTACTAACGAAGACATGAGAAAAACTCCAATGTTCCTTACACCTGTGGATTCTAACTTAGTTATATTAATGTGATTTGCTGGTTAATCACGTAGGCAGCCTTATGTTGTTCATTCAATGATTGTCGAACTCTCGCTGTGATGGTGATGATGTCTGGTTTGGTAAAGTATATGAGCGCTAAATGATGTTGATGGTGATGATGGAGGGTGCGTGTTCAAATGACTTATGGCTTCCTCACTTGCTTAGAATGAAATCCGACTACTCAACTACTTGCTGGTTTACTCCTCTTGTGAATGAAAAGATTAGCAAATGGACGGGGATCAAATCTGATGAAAGCTTACCGGCGGCGCTACCTCCATAGATGCAATGATTCAAGGGAAAAGACTAGATTACCATGCAAGGCTTCCTAATCGGCCGCTAGGATGCTAGTGGCCTAGTTTATAGATCCCTATCAAACATCCACTAATATCACCATACAACTATCCATCTACTCTTACTCTTAACAACTTTTTTGAAATAAAATCTACTTTAACAACTTCAATGGAAACTAACTCTAACTATTGGAAGTAGAAACCATGCAATAACACCAAATGTTCTTAATCACCATGCAAGTCACAACAATGATAAAGAGAGGCAATTTTGGTATTATCTTAAGCAACAATTTTCTTCAACCCTTTACAAATGAGAGCAAATGGCCTTATATAGGGGCCAAAATTACAACCAACGGTAGAGATTAAGAGGCAAAATCAACGATCCAAATCGGATCCCAGAAACCCTAATTAGGGTTGCCACTCCATCGGCGAATGAGAAGATGCCACCTCATTAATGGACCAATAAAAAAAAGGAAAAGTGGCAACCAATGAGAAGGCACCAAAATGGTAGCCAATCAGAATCAGACACCTATCCTGCCCAAGAAGGAGAATTTGCCACTTGGGCTTACATCAAATGATTTTCTAAAATAATTCTACCCTTTTCTTTCATCTTTTTAGCCAAAGCAATGAACTTGGCTAGCTTGTCGTTGATTTCCTTCATGGGAGGGCAAAGCGTGTACTTTATCTTGAGCTCAGCTGAATTCATCATGTTGCTCGCCACTTCTCATGATCCTTCTCATACTCTTTCACATATCCGATAAAGGCATTGAGGGAGGCAAGGGTGCCCAAATGCTTCTTCTTGATGGAAACCTTCCCCAACTCATCCAATCTTGACCCAAATTCTGCCTCGTTGACGTTCTCCTTTTTAGTATTTTCAAAATCAAGTGCAGCCCCAACATCGCTCATCATGGTTGAAATAGAAGTGTCAACGCCTGGGCTATGCTATGCAATCTCATTCCGTATCTCTTCAAGTATCCTTAATCTGATGGTTAAGGCAACAAACCAAGACTCCATTGTGCTTATTCCTCCTTCATCTACCAACTTGGTTCTTTCCAAATATCTCTCCGGTAGCTCGATAAATGCCTGTAGCTTGGAAATGGCTAACTCCTTGATTAGAAGGAAATCCTTCCACTCCCCTTCAAATGTTCTGAATTTGTCTCTAATAGCCACCAATGACCTGAATGTCTAGATAAAGGAAGGCAAAAAATTTCGCCCATCCTGAATTATATCATGGATCCAATCCTTGACTTCGCGTCACTGAGCCAACATCTCTTCTATATTGCTCCCGCTGTCTTATTGAAGGGCTGCCTGATGCAACTATTGGATAGGTTGGCAATCTCTCCAATATTTGTTTTCGGCCTCCAACTTTACAATCCTCTTATTTGCCTTCCTCAACCATTCTCTAATTGAAACCATGCCTTCTTGGATCTCCTCACATTCCATGTCATCCCTGACTCTTCCCGAGTTATGCTCTACTATCTCATATTCCAATCTCATCCACTGCCTTGCTAACCTTTGGTATAGCAATCTAAACTTTTCGGTGACCATCATCATCTCTCTTGATTACTCTTGCCATCATTTTTGTAATTTGTTTATGTTTCTCGCTATCATCCTTTTCCACTAACCCTTGAATATCTTCAATTGTACAGACAATCACCACTTCGCCTCTTGGCATAAGCATTTGCCTTAACCATAGTGGTGTAGTGCATCTCCCAAATCTGGATTTGGTTTGACTAGCAAATCATCACCAACGGCCTCGGGCACCTTGCTTATTTCCTCAATATCAATTGGCCTATCCTCTTCTTCACTAGTGACTATCACATCATCTCCATGTTGGTTCTCCGAGAGAGGAGAGTACTCGGTACTGTTGCTGTAACTGCTTGATTCTGAATTAGAGCTCACCTCTACTGCGACCTCTTGTCCACTTGTATTATCCCCTTGGCTTCTAGCCTCAATTATGCTCTCCCTTGATGATTTTGCATTCTGTCTCTTTGCTGGAGGTTTTTTATGTTATTTACTTTTCTCAACCTCCAAATTTCTCTTCTTGCTCTTAAATGCTCTTTGTTGCTAGCTATTGCCTTCACCTTTCTGTCTGACTGACTCTGCTGGACCTTCATCTGGTTTCATCATCTCATAAGGCGTACCTTTTGACTTTGTAATTGCCTTAACTTCTCATTGTACCACGACTCGGTGTGTAGATCAATTGTCCTTGTAACTGCTTCTAAGGAAGGATTTTGATGATCATCCCAATCCACTAGATTCAACTCCATTCCATCCACTGTATTATAATCTATCCTTAGCACATTTTCATCATCTTCTAGTTGATCGAGAATATCAAGGCCTTTCCATCTGATTGCCCTCATCATGCTCACTGACAACCTTGAGAAAGCTAGCTTCCACACATGAAAGTCATCGTGTGCATTGCCCCAAAAATCTTCTATAGTAGGAATATGTTTGAATGTATCTCCGTGAGATGCCTTCATAAGACCATTAGGATCGAATCCTTGTCTTGCTCTATACTATCCTAGATGATACCATTCTAACTCTTTCTTCGTAGCTGCAAAGGCGATAGGATTGGGGCAAGTATCATTGCCTATTCCAAATGAGAAGGTAATCCTTGTCTCACCTTATAGTTTCATCATCTTGTCATAATGCTCAAGTTGCCTATCCACCTCCATCAAAACTACCTTGTTGGGTGGGTACCTTGGAAGTCTCTTGGGACAAACTGTAATTCCTGCCACTCTAATATATGTAAATTACGGAAATTGGATGAACCAACTCCCATACTTCTTAGCTTTTGCTTCCGCTTCTGACGAGAGCCTCTTAGCAGGTGTCCCTTGTAATATCCTTACTATTTTCTTGGCAAAGGCGTCATAAAACATCTTATAATCTTTGGCGTTGTGTGAGTGAAGCTGTGGATAGCACTCATGCACCAAATATTGCTCCGACCTATTGCCAATCACTCCTAAGGCCTTAAGTCCAGGATTTTCATATAGTTTCACAATTAGATAGAAGAGATAGGACCCCATATAGAATTGTTTTTGATTTTGCACTGCCCGGAGTTGCAACTCTAAATTTTTACTTATAATTCTAGCCCAATCAAACTTTTTCTTTCCATTTTCAATTTCATCAATAAAATAATACATCCAGTTCTCGAATTGCATACCTTGAGCCACGACCATGATTCGGTTGAGAAGTACAATAAGATCACCATATTCTGATTTGAAATCTGACTTGGTGAGTTTTGATGACTTGGTAACTCCCTTCTTGCTTTCGTGTAACCAATTCTGCTTTAGATAAATGAAATAAGCCTCCTGCTTATCCTAAAATAACTTAGTCGCCTGATCCATCATTACCACTGTCATGTTTTTATACTGGGCAATATTAAATACTTCTTAGACCACTTGTCCGTCGATGTTGTCTAACACTCTCTTCCCTTCATAAAAAATGATGGACTTGGTAACAATATCAAATCAGGATGCACATTCCATTACCAATTCCGAACAAGGCAAGGTAGGAGGGAAAGCCACCGCGTGTACAATTCCACTCTTGTAGATCTTCTTTGCCATGGGGGATTGTCCTTGCTTCAATCTGTCCTTCAACTATACCATGTTCACTGTACTAATATTGGTATCACTTATTCGCCTCACTTTGGAGAAGAAGGTGGTCTTAGGCATCATGTCTTCTTTGTCTTTTTTGGTATTCATTCCCTTTGGGTTCTTGCTTGCACTAACATCTACCACCCTAAACACTTATTTTTGCCCCTTCATTCTAAATGATATGAATTACACTTATCAATCTCTAACCTTCTTTCTATGGATGGAATCTAGCTTATTTCTGCCTCTCCAAGTCCTATCTCTTCACTTGTCAATCTCCAAACTTCTTTCCTAGGGGTGGGACTACCACTTAGTTTTGCCTCTTCGTTACCTTAGAATGGATTACACATATATCTCCCAACTTCAATCCAATGGTGGTCTAGTTTATTTCTGCCTCTTTAAGTGTCCTATCATGAAATCTACACTTATATCTCCCAACTTCAGCCTATCAATGAAATGAGGAAGTGGTGGATGATGAATGCAAGAAGAATATAAGGGAAACGAACCAAGCAAGAACAAGGAATAAAATCCGTTTTACCAATCTTCACCTCTAAAAATGAATAGAATTTTACCTTAAATCTGCCTTTACCAATAACTGGGCCCTCTTCAAGTTCGGATCAGATCTTAGAAATTTCAATCCTCCTTACAAATAATGATGCCTTAGCAAAAATTAGAATTTCGACTTGCTTGAAATCACCCACACTTGCCATAAAATTAGACCTTGAATCATATAACCTCTTCACCAAATAAAATCGCCCAATTCTAGAAAGAGAAATCGCTGCCAAATATGGAGAAATCAGACCGAACCAAAATCGCCCAAGCTGGGAAATGTCAGATCTGCTCCAAAATCACCCTAGGGCAAAAATTCGCCCAATCAAGAAGGAGAAAAATGCCGCCAAGAAAAGGAGAAATCTGTCCCAAAAAATCGCCCAAGTCTAAAATTCGCCTCTAGAAGAAAATTGCACATCCAAGGAGGAGGAAAAAGGAATGAGAAAATAAGAGGAGAGGAAGCCCCTCTTAGACCACACTTCTTTGCCTCTCCAAGTGGGCCAACCTGCCTGGAGGGAAAACAAAATTAAATTAGCCCCTTAGTTAATGGTCTAGATTTAGATGCAACATTAAATTTACTTAGCCCATAGTGAAATTGGCCCATTTAATTGCTAGTTTTGATTAAAAATTGCAAAATAGAAACAAGGTAAGCCTAGGAGATGTCAAAATTTTCATTTAATAACGTTTTGGCAATTAAAATATCATTAAAATCAAATCAAGTAAGCTAAAATCAATTTTCAATTCTAATTCACCAAATTTCTTTATCATTTTAAAATCTTCTAGGCAAAATTTCAACCAAATTAATGAGATTTTACAATTTAGTCCACTTTCAATTTTGCAATTACAATTTTAATTTTTAAACAAAATAAATCCCTTTTCTAGTAGTCAAAATCGATTTTCCAATATCAATTTCACTATAAAAAAAAAATTCCTTTTTCACCAAAAATTCAAGATTTTCCGAAATGACTAAATCTAACAAATTCATTTTGAAAATGCTCAAGCTTATACAATTATTTCAAATTTTCAAAAATCCATCTAAGTCCCAAAAAAATTGCAATTTTATCTTGCCAAGTATTCGTTTTAACCATCGAAAAATGTTGTTGTTGAATTCTGTTTGGCCTAAGGACAAAATTTCACACTCTAGAAAATCAAGTTTAGCACTAGGTGAAAGCAAATCCAATCAAAACCCTCCTTGCCCGAAGGCATCCAAGGTGTAAAATTTTCAAATCGAAAACCTCTGGACAACTCCAAAAAAATTGTAAGGCAACTGAAAAAAAGGGGGTCCCCGAAAGTTTTGGGGCGATGATGTGAAAACCTCACAACACATATGTTGAATATGCTCCTTTTCTTTTGTACGCTTCTCTCCTTGGGCTTGCATCTCCTTTCCTTGGGATACATCTTCAACACGGGCTTCTATGGCATGAGGAGCAATAGGAGGTGGACTGGGAGAGTTAGGAGATGGAGTTTTCCTCTCAGGATCTTTTGCTATGATTGCTTGCATACTTGGGACTTCAATTATGTTGGGATCAATAGGTTTCTCGCCCATTCTTCTTCTTTGATATATCCTCAAACCAGTTTGAGCTCTAGGCTCTTCACTTGTCTCAACATCAAGGGTTGGTATTTCCTGTCTACTCCTCTTTTGTCCCCTCTTCTCTTTTGGGACTATTTTAGTTGACTGTAACAAAGCATTAAGGCTTTCTTCATTGTCCACAACTGTGAGCTTTGTCTTCTCAAAGATTTGATTGGCTGAACCCCTTGTCCCTTTCCAGCTTAGAAAGAGCAAACATGTGTTTTACACCAACTTAGGGTTTATGATCTTACACTTCATTGAAAATTTGGCTTTTTGTAACCCCGTATGAATGACAACTTATCCATCCGATCTTATGCCTAATAGTTCCCTGTAGCATTGAAGATCTTATTTGCCATGTCTGCTTTTAAGCCGCGAACATACGCTGGCTGTTTGTAACCTTTCTGCGTGGCATCCTCCTTTATAGTTCGTACTTCTTTACGATTAGCCCTTGTCGCAACATTGAAAGCTTTCTTCACATGTCTTACGGCCTTACGCCTTTTAGTTTGCTGTGAAATTGGAAGCCTTAGCCATTTATGTTTACTTTCATCCGTGACCATACATTGACAATTAGCTAACAACTTGTCGCAACTCCGGAAGCTTGAACTTACCTTTTGACTTAACCTCCCAATCATACGTCTAGCACCTATCGTAGCATCGGTGGTCCTTTTCCTTCACTCCTCTGAACTTGTGCTTAACCCTAAGCTGTAACTTCGGAAGCTTTCATATAATGCCTTGCTATCCCACGATCTTCCTTCAATCGTATCTCCAGAGACCTTTTAAGTCACATGCCCAATTCCCTTACACTTGCACGCTAAACCCCTTCTTTGTAAGATTGTAAACACCAATGAACTTTTAGAAAGAGACTTACGATGGTACGCTTTCAGCATAATCGTAAGGTTGAGAGGCTTGATAAATGACTTTTGCGCTCATATGCTTGATCCTTTGGATGTAACTGTGGGATACTTCAGAAAACAACTTACGACTCCACGTTTGACCCTAAACCGTAAGATCGTATACATGTTAGAAAATTTTGAATTAAGCTTACGACTTCCCGCTTATCAAAACGGACCTAGGGAAAAATATAAAAAGGGTTTTGTGTCTCCTACCTAGGGTTCACAATTAGGTTTTTCTGAGAAAGGAGAGGATCTCAAGGCCAAGAATTAAAGAAAATCTTTTGAAAATCTACTAAGGAAATTTGCAAAACTGAAGACTTACCAACAACCAGTATTAAGGTTGCAGTGAATCTAGAGGAATCGGTTGTGATCCAGTGACGTAGATGAACACTTGGAGGTAATGATCTGGCATAACTTTATTTGAGGACAGCATATGGAGAAGATTCAGGAGCAAGCAAATGTTTGGTCAAAATGTGTTTGACCTCTTGGTATTGAATTCTATGAATCGGTGCGGTCTTGTAAAAGAGTTTCCTGATTTAAGATTTGTCTTTGCAACAAGCTTCTACAATAGAATTGGTGGAAACAACAGTTTGAAAGTATCACTAGCACATCCTCTACTGAATAGGCCATTACTGCCAAGCCTCAAACAAAGACCGAGGTAAAGGCGAGTCTTCCCAGCAGAAGGGACAAGATAAATCTTGGGAGAATCCCAAGAAGAATGTTCGGTAAAATTTCTGTTATAAGTATGGTCATATGAAGAAAGAATGAAAAAAACGCTTGGCAGTTGAATAGTTGAAGCAAGGAGGGTCTCAGCAGAATACCCATGTTGCAGAGTATACCAAGCAGAAGAAATCTGTCTTTTATCCTTTTATGGCCAACAAACTGTCTCAGCAGAATGTCCATGTTGCAGAGCATACCAAGCAGAAGAAGTCTGTCTTTTATGCTTTTATGGCCAAAAGTCTTAACTTCATTTTCATAATCAATATACAATTACCATTACAGGGACCAAAAACAAATATCACTTTACCAACTTGGTATTCATAACCTACTATCGATTGAAGGATAACAGTGCTTTTTACTCATGATTAGAACCTGAAAGTTAATGATAAATTTATAATATTACAATAATAGACCTTCAAGTTCAACCATTTATTATATGATTCTCGAGCAAAAAATTATTTCATGGTCTGAAACTCTAAAGGTCCACCATATTGTCTGTTATCTTTAACCATTTCTCATGTGCACGACTTTCTATCATGGTCACCTTCTTGTTCTTTTTGGCTTCTCAGGAGCCTGGTTCTAGAGCAAAGGCTGGCAGATTCTTCTGTATTATTAGGTGCTGATTGTAGGAGGGCTCCATTCTTAGAAGATGAAACAAATAGGGTAGAGATTTTGAATTGAAATGCAACCTTTTAAAATAGATTAATATGTCCCTCCTTGTTTTATACACTTGCTTAAGCTACCATTTTTACTAACTAATAATGAGGCTAGGCAAAATTGTAGTTGTATATACTATTATTCCTTATTTTGGCTCCATAGTTTTGAGAGGTGATTAGCATTTATGTCAAACTCTAAGAATTGATTAGATCCTTCTTTACAGTCCCAACTTGAAAAGAACTCCATTTTTGGTAAAACATTGCTTGGATTTTCCAAAAACATGCCGGTTTCTCAAACTTTAGATTATACTTGTGCGTTTACCTGCAAGGTCTTCCAATTTCTCTGCCCATTGATCCACTTGTTAAGTTATATATAATAAATTACTAATATGAGATGCCCTTCTATTTTCAGCTTATCAATCTCAGTATTACAACAAAAGAATGCTATTTTGAATTAAATTTGGTTTCATTCTTGACCAAGTAGTTCAATATGTGGAGTAGATGATAATAATATTTCCATTGTGGTTTATGGTAGATCATGATCCATTTGGTTGCCCTTGTTTATCTTTGATAGTCATTAGATTCAATGCATTCAAACCATTTGGAGTCTAATGCCAGGTAGAATTCAGTGGAAGAGAGGGTGGCAGCGGAGTCTCTCATGTTCTGCCTTTCAGTGGATAATTTTGGGTCTTTTTATTATTCATATCATAATTAATTTTATTAGAAGTAATGTGTCTTTCTATATTTTTTGAATTTGTATTGTGATATATGTTGTTGCTCATGGGCACAAGACATAATGATGTCTACCAAATATGGCTTCTGCTAAAATTATTGTGAGACTTGATTGTAATCCAAAACCCGAGATTTGTATAGTTCTAGGAAGTAGAGATTCTGAGTTAAAGGTATTGATTGACGAATTCCAGCATTCTTATTTTTCTCTTGAGCACATCATACACAGTCTAGGATTTTCATATCAATAAGAGTTATGCTTTTCTTGTCTTAGGGATAGGAGTCATTAGAAATGAAATCGGTTATTTGTAACTTACATTAGAAATATTCCAAATGCTAATGGTACTTAGTTTTGGTGATATTTTTATTTTCAAACATACAAGTATATCGATGTTAAGTGTAATAATCCATTTTTATCGATCTGTTGTGCAGAGGGAGGAGGGAATATTGTTGGTTTGTGAAGCTATTCGTTCTGGAATCTTCAACGATTTGGGAAGTGGCAGTAATGTGGATGTTTGTGTAATCACAAAGGTTGGGATGTGATAGCCTGGCTACAAGAGGGGTTTTCTTAAACTGAATTTAATTTAATTTTGGTAGATTTTATTTGTCAGAGCTTGTATGTTATTAAACTTTGGTGGTTTAAAAAACAGGGTCAAACAGAATATCTACGCAACCATCAACTGCCAAATCCACGGACATATGTTAGTTCAAGAGGTTATTCATTTGCTGAAGGACAAACTGGTTAGTAGCTTTTGCTGTTGTTTGTAGGACATTATGTTAACCATGTTAAAATTTTTCAATTGATCAGCTTTCAAGAGCACTTTTAAAAATACTCCTGTATATTTTAATTCCTGACCATCTAGCCGTGCTTATTCGTTCCTTGAAGGTTTCAAATACTTGGATGGAATTATAATTCAGTTTGTTTCAAGCGCATAAATCATATAATCTACAGAAAAAATGCAAATTAAAAAGATTGAAAATGTAAATGGCATTCATAACATATCAACATTTAGTGAGGAGCATAATGGCATTCCACTATAAATATTCGCAGTTGATATCAAGTAATCATGACCTGCCACATTTGCTGTGCCATGTTTTGAGTTTGGATTGACTGAGTCATTCCAGAAGTGGTTCACAGTCTTTTTCTTGGCTCATATATATACATAAAGGGAATGTTCCATTGGGTTTTTAAATGGCGGATGCAGATATGGGTTCTGGGGACAGGAAACTATGAACCCAACTTTGGTGACAGGAGTTCAAATACAGTATAGTACTAAAAAATATGTTACAAAAGAAAATGTATTAGACCTTACAGGTTATGTAAGTCTTTACTGTTTTGGGTAAAGTTGTGTAAATTACTAAACACAATGTGTCCATTGAATCAACATGGAAAACTGCATTAAAAACTCCAAATATAAATATTATAGTTCAAAAATTAATGACTCAGTTAAATTCGGCAGAACCAAATTTGCTACGTGGAAAATTATCATCAAAACTTGGTAAAAACTTTCTGAAAATCCAGCAATTTTTTTAAACAGAAAAATAAAATGTTATGAGACATTTGTACAATAATGTTACAAAATATGCATAATAAATTGTGATAATTCTTAAAATTGATTTTAGAGAACTCATAAATGATAACTTATATGGACAAACTCATTAAAGTATTGTTTTTCTCAATCATAATTTTATATCGAAAAACTTCAATACATAGTTGCGTGCATCAACCATTCATAATTTCTTGACCATATCATAAATTTTTAATTATCAGCTGTTGAAATATGTAGCTTCGTCTAGACAATCTCTGTGATCAATAAAATCAGAATACACACACACACACACACACACACACACACACACACACACATCAGTGTAACGGGATTCGACGAATTTGACTAGGACTTTGTGAGTTTGAGCTAGAATCGCCATTTCCGAGGCAATCTGCCTTTGGACTCGGACTCGGCCGAGTCCTGGCAGAGTCCACTCAGACTTGCTGAGTCCCAAGCCCAGGACTCTCGCCAGTGGCCAACACATAAAAAGTGAAAAAAATTAAAAAATTATTATTTTAAGTTTCTTTTTTCGGTGTTTATAACATCTAATTGACCTAAAAAGGTCATTCCACCATTTGCTTATGCTCACAAGAGAGAGGAAAGAGTTAGAGAAGAATATTGGGTTTTGAGAGAGAAATCAGCAAACCGGTTGGCTCTCCCATATCGATTGCTGATGGTTTGTGCAACTTTGTAGCTTGCACTAAAACATTGAGAGGAGCTTAAGGGAGCATTTGGAGGTCTTTACAAACTTGCATTTTCATTGTTTGACTTTGTGCAAATTTAAAGAGGTAAGCTACAAGTTGCATTTCTTTGTGTTGTTTTGTAATATGTTTTAAACTTTTACATTCATATTTTTTACTTCTCATTTTGTTTACATTTGTTTGGTCTCTACTACTACTATCTACTATTTAGAATCTAGATTTATTCTAATTTATGTTGATGACAAAGTAAAAAGGTCCTAAAGTTTAAAAATCTGATTTGATGCTAACTTTTATTTATTTATAATATATTCATATTGCAGCAAGCTAGCGGCAAACACATTGAAATTTGACATAATGCCTTAGGGTAAGGGAAGTGGAACTAGGCTTGCATTTAACCCTAATGCAGACCCAAGTGCAATAGCAAGGGATAGGGCTTGGAAACATGCCATCTCGGGGCACAAAAAGGGAGTTGTTACATGTTGGCATTGCGGTGTAGTATATAATGGGGGAGGAATAAATAGATTGAAGTATCACTTAGCAAATATATTTAGACGTGATGCTAAAAAATTAAAAGATGTACTCCAAGATGTTATGTGAGACATGCGAACTCTTCTAGAGGAAAAAATGGAGAAAAAAGAATTGAAAAAAAAGCAACAAGAAGAAATAGCACAACTAGCCCAACAGGGATCTTCTAGTTTTTGCTCTCCATTATCCCCTACTCCACCTACGAATGCTACTGCTTCTACGAGTGTGACCATTGGGCCTCGCATTCATAAGAAAAGATCAACACTTGATTCCATGTTTGCTCCACGCATGGCTCTAGGTGCACAACCATCGCTTGAGAGCATGGGTTGGAACAAAGAGAAACATGATTATGCGAAATTGGCACTTGGAGACTTCTTCATCTACAACAACATTTCATTTAATGTAGCAAGGTACTTATTTATTTAAATTTAAATTTATGTCTTCTCTTGCTTTCAAAGTTTCAACTTTCAATTTTCAAGAGACAATAATATGCTTATTTTGTTTATTTTAATTTATATTTTGTTTGCAAATTTATTTATAATATACAAATTTGTTTAACTTTAAATTTTATTTAATTTGTTTTAGGTCCCCTTATTGGCAAATTGGAGTTGATGTCGTTGTTGTTTGTGGTCCGGGGTTCAAAACCCCTAGTGTTGACGAGCTAGGAGGCCCTATTTTGAATCAAAGGGTGATGATGTAGAAGGTGTCAAGGAGTAGCGTGAGGTGTGGAAGACGAAGGCTTGCACCATCAAAACTATGGTTGGACTGATAAAAGGAGTAGAACACTCCTCAACTTTCTTATCTCCTCATAGGTAAACTGTAATTGTACTTAGATATTAAAAATTTAGAAGTAGAACTTGTACTTAAGTGATTAAGTTTATAAATTATGATTCATCATTGATCATTATACTAATTTGTTTCTTTTTCTTCAGGTGCTACAGTTTTTTTGAAATCAATTGATGCCTCAGGAAAAACAAAGAATGTTGAATATTTTTGTGAGGTAATGGATGAAGTGATAAAGGATGTGGGTGAGGAGAATGTGGTGTAGATAATTACAGATAATGCAGCAAATTATGTTGCTACAGGAAAGCTTCTTATGGAGAGACACCCTCACATATTTTGGATCCCTTGTGCTACTCACTGCATTGACCTCATGTTAGAGGATCTTGGTAAACTCCCTTAGATAAAAACAATTATAGAGAAAGGAAGGAGTGTATGCAAATTCATATATAATCATACATGATTTCTCAACCTCACGAGGAAACACAATGAGCAAAAAGAGTTGTCTCGTCCAGGGGTCACTAGATTTGCAACCAATTTTCTCACATTGAAATCTTTGCTTGATTCAAAGGGAGGTTTGAGACACATGTTTGTTAATGAGGAGTGGATTGCATCATCATATGCAAAGACCATTGCAGGGATTGATGCAACTGATCATGTTTTTGACGAAGCTTCTTTTTGGACACTGATTGCTGATATTGTGATGGTAATTTTTCTTTTTGTCCTTATTTCAACTTTATTTTGTTTATAAAATTATGTTATAAATTATTGTTCATTTTTTAAAGAAAAAACTTAAAGCTGATTATTTTTCTTCCAACTTTCATAATGATTGCAGTTTGTAAAGCCGCTTCTTGTTCTCCTACGAATTGCTGATGGAGAAAAGTTCTCAATGGGCTACATTTATGAGGGCATGGATAGGGTGAAGGAGGCCATTCGCTCTTTTTTTACAGGGAATCGAGATAAGTATGGGCCTATATGGGATGTCATTGATAGACGTTGGCATAATCTACTTCACAGGCCTATACATGCAACGACCTGCTTCCTTAATTCAACATACCAATTCAGCCCACATTTCAAGGCTGATGATGAGGTGTGGAGTGGCCTCTACGATGTTGTAGAGAGAATGTCACCTGATTCAATAGTTGGAACAATTGTAGTTTGTGAGATTGAGTTGTTTAAGAAAGCTCAAGGGGACTTATTTGCACGGGAGTTATGCAAGAAAAATAGGATGGAATTGATGCCTGGTAAAAATCGTTGATTCTACATCCTAATTTCTAATTCTATTACCATTTTAGTTTGATAAATTCAAAGTTATTGATATGATTCAAAATTTTTTGGTTTTAGATGCATGGTGGGAAATGTTTGGCACAAAGGTGCCAAATTTACAGAGGATTGCGATTCGCATCTTGAGCCAGTCATCTAGTGCATCAGGATGCAAACTTAATTGGAGTCTATTTGAGCACATACACTCAAAGAAGCGCAATAGGTTGGTAGTAAAAAAATTGAATGATCTTGTCTTTTGATAAGTAGGAGATAATTTCCACAGCTAGTCAAATTGTGATATGAATATCAGGATTTAACTGTGTGATTTTGAGTCAAACTCAATGACCCATATTTCATGAGTAGTGATTCAACATGAATCCATCTCTCATGAGAATAAATGGAACACTTAGCACTCATTGGATCTAGGTGATGCTCACAGGGGTGAAGCACCGGGACTTCCCGGGAGGTCACCCATCCCAGTACTACTCCAGCCTGAGCGCGCTTAACTACAGAGTTTCCTCCATAGTTAAACCCAAAGCTTGCAACCCCATTTGCAAAACCTTCACCAAGTGTTGTGCCTTATGAACCATTCATTAGAAAGCCCCTTAAGCTCATCAATTGATAAGTAGGAGATAATTTCCACAGCTAGTCAAATTGTGATATGAACATCAGGATTTAACTGTGTGATTTTGAGTCAAACTCAATGACCCATATTTCATGAGTAGTGATTCAACATGAATCCATCTCTCATGAGAATAAATGGAACACTTAGCACTCATTGGATCTAGGTGATGCTCACAGGGGTGAAGCACCGGGACTTCCCGGGAGGTCACCCATCCCAGTACTACTCCAGCCTGAGCGCGCTTAACTACAGAGTTTCCTCCATAGTTAAACCCAAAGCTTGCAACCCCATTTGCAAAATCACACAGTTAAATCCTGATATTCATATCACAATTTGACTAGCTGTGGAAATTATCTCCTACTTATCAATTGATGAGCTTAAGGGGCTTTCTAATGAATGGTTCATAAGGCACAACACTTGGTGAAGGTTTTGCAAATGGGGTTGCAAGCTTTGGGTTTAACTATGGAGGAAACTCTGTAGTTAAGCGCGCTCAGGCTGGAGTAGTACTGGGATGGGTGACCTCCCGGGAAGTCCCGGTGCTTCACCCCTATGAGCATCACCTAGATCCAATGAGTGCTAAGTGTTCCATTTATTCTCATGAGAGATGGATTCATGTTGAATCACTACTCATGAAATATGGGTCATTGAGTTTGACTCAAAATCACACAGTTAAATCCTGATATTCATATCACAACGATCTTGTCTTTGTTCACTACAATCTTCGCCTTCGCCATAGACAGATCCTTGGCACCGATACATCACCGATTGTATTAGAGAATGTTGATCCTCATGTAGAGTGGAACACAGAGATGGCTGATCCTATCTTCAGTGATGAAGATGTGGAGTGGGTAGATCAGGTGGATTGGGAGGCTGAGGTAGTAGCGATGGCAGTTGAGGAGGCTAGAGTGCGAGGAGACAGAGTGCAAGACCCTAAGGCTAGGAGTGATAGATCCTAGTCTGATGACGAGGATTATGTGGGTGAGGATGAGGATGATGATGAGGATGAGGATGAGGATGAGGATGAGGTTCAGGCTCAGCATTAGACACAGGGAGAGAGGATGGCTCTATAGTCTTCCATGACTTATCTTAGGCGCACTCGTAGGAGGACATAGACTACTATGAGCCCTAGTCTTCTAGTTGTTATTTTGATATATGTTTTGAACTTTTGATACCATGGATTTCGTAATCCATGAATATTGTAGACATTTGAGTCTTTGACATTGGGCTGACACTATGTTTATTACTTTAAGTTTATACTTTATAGTTTATAACTTTATATTGTGTTATTCAGTTTTTTTCCTTCAGAAATTCGCTTTTATACTTATGTGATCTATGCAAAATTATGTATGTGTATTAAGTAGTTTCTATTTATCTCAATTATTGTGTATTTGATGTTAATTGACTAAAGAATGCATGAAACAATCTTAAAATCTTTAAAAATCTTTGAATTTCACGGGTTTTTAAATTTTTCGAGTCCTTGTTGAGTCCGGTCACCGAGTCCGAGTCCGTGTTGGATTTTGACTTTCCGAGTTAGAGGCGAGTCCAAGTCCCGTAACTATGATATATATACATGTATATCTATATATGTGTTTTGCATATATATATATGCATGTAATTGAACCATATGCTGCAAATACTGATCACTGTATCTTAACCGATGATATATATATTGCCATCTGAGATAATATCACATTTCTATGTAGAAGTTGATCGTTATTTGTTCATAAACAATTTTGATTTGCAAGATATAATGCATGGGCTGTAATATTCATTTGAAACAGCACTATAGTAGTCGCTGATCTGTGATTAAGAATTGCTATGAATTAATTACTAACGAAAGGACATGGTGGTGAATGGTCATGTCTCCAATCAAAGACATGCCCATTGACTTCCATTCCTCTTTATGTCATATATATTCAAACAACCCGATCTTGCTAGGCATTGAAATCAATAAATGCCTAAGCATATTTGTAGCATCGAAAGTATCATAAATATTGGAGGATATCTCTTTCTTATCAGTGCAGTATAAATACAGATCTACGAAGTAAATCAGATCCATAGCAATTGAAGTTTGAACCTGCAATAAATCAGTCATTAGACAGCAAGACAATGAAATTGAAAACATACACATATTTTCTGTAAATCTGAAATAAACTTAATAAACGTTCACATGGTATCAGAGCATAGGTAAGGAAGATCCTATTAAGTTTGAGACATCAGATTTATACTTTGATATGGCAGTCATATTATTCTTCATTCGAAGACCATCTTGCAAGTGTTGACAACTTTGTATCTTGGAAGCTTTCAATAACGATGCTGCTAAAAGAGAACAAAATAGAATCATTTGTGAAAGAAGAAAAGGAAGAACCAAAAGATGATTTGGAGAAAACTCAATGGATCAAGAACAATGAGAAGGCCATGAAAATTATAGTGGATGCAATCCGAGATCACATAGTACCTATTGTAGGAAAACATGAAACTGCATACCGCATGTTCAAAGCCTTCAAAGATGCATCTGTAATAAATAACACTGGCAAAACACTTGAGACAAATGAATCATATAAGCATGAATAAGGGAGAATCTATAAATGCATTCTTCACGAGAATAACAAGAAGTGAGGGATCAACTTTCATCGGTTGTATACAGAGTTGATAACAAAGAGTTATTCCTAATAGCCTTAGGTGGTCTACCAAATTCATGGGAATCATTTTTATAGGGTATAAGTGCGAGACTGAAACTTCCAAAATTGGATCGGTTAATATATGACTATCTACAAGAAGAGTTGAGACAATTGACTAAAGGAAAACAAAAACCTATAGATGAAGACATTCATATTCTTAACACCAACTCTCATAAGAAGGGCAAGAAGAACTTTAAAAGAAAAATAAATCTTCATGGAAAGGGATCATCCAAACAAAAGAAAGACCTGTCTAAAATCCAATTCTTTAGATGTGATCAATATGGACATTATGCAATAAGTTGCCCTATCCTAACAAAACTACAAGCTTCATTTGCCAAAGTTGATAAGACAAACATAGAACAAGATCTTGAGAAGTTTGCTTTCTACTCAGCATTGTCCAATCAAGTGTCAAACAAATCCAATACAATGATAATTGATAGTGGATCATCGAGGCACATCACAGGATACCGAGACAATCTACCATGCTAGTAGAATCAAATGAGGAAGTTACAATTGGGGATGATTCCACACATTTCTTTAAAGGGGTTGGAATGTGCACTATCAAATTGGAATTAGGAAAACTTTGTTCAACTCTTTAGAGTACTATATGTGCTAAGTAATAGAAGAAATCTAATATCTATATCAGCTCATGAAGTTGATGGATATAGAGTTACATTCATGGAGGGTAAAGTCCTAGTATGGTCAAAGAATTCAACTATATAGAAGGCTCAAACTATAGGCATGAGACAAGGACTTCAATACGAACTTTGCACTAAGACAAACCAAGCTCTTATTTTATGAGACCTTAGACTCAAATGAGATCTGACATCGAAGATTAGGTCAAATCCACTTTTGTGCCCTAACTTCTATGGATAAATTTGTAATTGGGCTACCTAAATTAAATCAATCCCATAGCGAGTCTTATAAAGGATGTACCTTGGGGAAAAACACTAAAAGTTCTTTTCCTAATAGTTTGAGTAAAACTAAAGTTGTGTTTGAATTAGTCCACTAAGACTTATGTGGACCCATGTCAGTACCCTCCTTAGGAGGATTTTTGTACTATGTAATCTTTATTGATGATTTCTCTAGGTAGACTTGGATATCCTTTCTAAAGTGCAAGGAATCAGAAGAGATTCTTAGAAACATTAAAGAATTCAAAGCAATTACTAAAATCTCTTTAGGAAAGAAAATTAAAATTCAAAGAACAAATAATGGAAAAGAATACACTTTTGAAATATTTAAAGAATTTTGTACAAATGTTGGGATTAAGAGGGAGTTCACTATACCTTATAATCCTGGACAAAATGGAGTTGCTGAGAGGAAAAATAGGACTATTGTTGACACTGCGAGGGCTATGGTATATGATCAAAATTTGAATGTCATTTTGGTTTGAAGCATTAAATACAACTGTACACATTCAAAACAGATGCCCTCACTCACATTTGGACAGCAAAATTCTTGAAGAAGCCTTTACAGGTGTAAAACTTGGCATTAGCCATTTGAGAATATTTGGTTGCCCAATTTACATCCATGTACCTAAAGAGAAAAGGACAAAATTAAAACCTACTAGAAGGAAAGGAATCCTTGTTGGCTATAGTGAAACATCAAAGGCCTACAAAGTGTACATGTAACATGCTAAAAATCTGAAATCTAATTCACTAATTAAATAATGAAAAAGCATCACAATCTTAATCGAATGAAAGGAGATGCAGTTAAATTAGTTATTCTATTCTTTCACATGAAGGGGAAATATGAGTTAACTATAACTTATATTTTGAAATAACTGGAGAGTAACAACCAATTCAACTACTAGATTCACATGACATTCAGTGAATAACTATGATTTCACTTGCATTTCATAAACTAATTTATTGACATTAGGAAACATTTAAAATACAATATAGCAATATATTCATCAAATGAAGTAGGAGAACATGAAATAGATACCAGAGAATAAGCAGATGATGTCCCTCTGTGTTGTGCAAGCCTTGGCATCTAGAAGAGAGGAGAAGCATTGCTATAGGTTTAACCTCCCAATTGCAGACGTTACATATCCCCACACAATCTCCATTGAGAAAGACCCTCCCTACCCTGGGAGTTGGTTTGGGACACCCCTGTCCAGCCACCGAGCATCCTGGTGTTAGATTGTCAACTAGTTAGTTGATGAGGTTGTGAACACTTTGTAATCAACCTATCTCACAACTGCTAGCATTCTGACCTCTGGTGATCACATTGGCAATCATGCCATTAACCTACCTTGGCCAAGGATTTCGAATGGGCAACTTAGATGCTTGATCACCCACCACTCGACTTGACAACAATAATTTATACAAAGGATTTCCATGAGCTAAGTTATTGATTTTGATTATTAAAACTAATTATAATTTCCTTTCTTTGCAAGATTATTCCCACTCTCTCCCTTCATCTCAACCATGCTAGTCCTCATGGATGAATTCTAGGGAGTTTTCTTATATGATAGTTGGTTCATAGAGAACTCAAACATTGCCATCCTTCATGCTAGTTCTGGCTTATGGTATCATTAATGAGTTAAGCCTTCATTCTGATTGTTCCTTTATCATATGTAGTAGCACCCCATCTTAGAGATATATTGATCATATCTCTATATGTGATAGTACTCTTTGACAAAAAACATATGTGCTTCAAATTCAAAAGCTAGCATAGGTAAAGCCTTTTGGTAATCAGACAATTCCTTTCTTGTAACAAGTTTGTAATAGAAGAAGAATACTTCAAATGATGCATCTCAAAATTGGATTTTCAAGGGAAAAGAATTACAGAGGCATGCTCGAAAAGGCAAGGTGGCAAGTTCAGAATGCATGACTTAATCACAATAAACAATATATAAATGTAATGCATGACCTGATTTTGTAGGCACGATTTGGAAAATACGAATGGTATCGGTGTTAGGTAGATGCCACCCATCTACGCTATCAAGCTTTCAATTCCGTCCACAAAAATGAATACTGTAATATCTCACAAGCTCGACAAAATCAAAGGTAGTTGCTAATTATATTTACACCCTTACTAGAAATGAGCAGATAAAAATATAGCATAAACAATTTAGAATTTTTGTGGAAGCAAAATGTGTGGAAGAACCGCTCGAGAGGGTGAGAGGCAAAATATAATGCATCCATAAAGAGGGGAGCAAGATAAGCAATAGACACTTGCGTGCATGCTTAGTTACGCAAGAATGATTGAGGTGGCAAAAACGTTCGCACAGGCCTTCCAATTTCATATTTGAATAAAAGGAAAGACATATAGCTAGATGCCATAAAAGGAGACATGAAAAAGGTGGCCCCTCAAGGCAATTAAATAAATAATATTTAAATAATAGCCAAGGTTCGAAATAAAAGAAATAAGGGTGGCAACAAAATCTTCGTTCATGCCTTAATATATTAATATCGCCCCTTTATATGCATGCTTGTTTGAGTAGCCTTAACACACACACACACACACACACACACAAACACATATATATATATATATCAAAGTAATGAGAATCGGAATCGGCACGGCCGAATCGAATTGTGAATCGGGGGTGAATCGCCGGTGAATCGGCAATGAATCGGTAAATTTGAAAAAAACCCTTTAAATGTAGAGATTTTAACAATTTAAGACTTATTTCATGCACCCTTTATTGAATATAACTTAAACACATTATAACATCATCAAATAGAAGTTGAAACTTAACATATATAAACATGGAAGTTTGTGTTTACCACATGGGGTAAAGAGTTTTTATAAGACAGCTTCACATCCAACACCTACTCCAAGTGCTTCAAAGCATATCACCCCTCTCGAAAGGCTTGCTCTGTTGTTCTCTCCACCACAGACACTCCATGCCTGCAACAGCTTCAGGTCTCATCAATTGGTTAGACTTCCCACGACTGATAACCGCAGCGACTGGGGGTCTAGGGGCAGCGCCCCAGACGCGCTTCGTGTCACGATACAGGGCAGCCGTGTCGCGATACAGGGCGAGGTCGAGGGGCAGCGCCCCCGCCGCCAAGACCAAATTAGCACTCTGAAACCCACACAAAACTACATGGAACACAGTGTTTTTGTGATTTTCTTCTGATCCCACACTCTTTCTGGGAACCGCTGATGTTTTACTACCTGATTATGTCTTTCCCTTCCCTTGGGCATCATTCGTTATGCATTCTAAACATTTTTTATTTGTCGTCCTTTTTTTTTTTTTTAATATATAACCTATGGTTCTTCTTTTCTCTACTCCTCTCTTCTAGTCATGCTTAACCATTAGAAGGCCCTTTAGGGTTATAACAAAGAGGAAAGGTAAAAAAAAAAGCAAAAAACATAAGTGATTTTTTTATTATTTCCAACTAAACATGCTTGTTGCTGCCAGTCGATTTTTGCTGATTTCTAATGGCGATTCAGGCGATTTTTTGAGTGAATCGCCGATACATGCGATTCAGGCAATTCACCCGATGAAATCGCCGATCACGATTTCCGACACCAAAAAAATCGGCGTGCATGAATTTGATCGCTGAATCGGCGATTCACGTGATTTCAGCGCGATTTTTGTTACTCTGATATATATATACATACATATACATGTGTATATATATATACGTGCACTAAATTTAAGATTCACATACATATATGTGTGTGTATACATACGTACACATTTTATACCGACACCACTATGAGTATAGACACGATATTATTATACTAAGACATGATAGAATTTGCAAGATGTACTGAGATCATCCATATAATGAAGGTAATATTTCTTATTTGCATTTTTTTATAATGTTATAATTTAACTGGTTAGTTCATGATCATCCTTTGTACTTTCTTGCTTGTCTAGCTGTTTCATCCTTGATCCAGGTGGTTAGATCTCATACCTGATGGTTTGACAGTGGATTTGGGTGTCCCATTCCTAACTCCCATTTTGGCAACAGTTCCCCCCTTCATCGTGCTCTTGCAAAAAGGAAATGGTTTCGGGGTAATAACATATTCCCATAATTTGAAATAATAATAAAATATCACAATCATTTTCAATTTCTAAGATACTCATTTTCCAATTCCCATCATAACGACTAACTAACATGTCACATGAAATAATAACAAATAACTGAAATTCCTTTTCACAAGAATCAAATATCTCAACAACTTTATCGATAGATCAATCTCACATGAATTAATTATCTCAACAAATCTACCGAACAACCAACTTCACATGAATTTCGAACAACTAGAAGATTATTTTTAAATGTAGCAAAATTTGGGATGTAACAATACATTTTTGGACAAAGACAAATAGAACCTAGTAGAGATGTCATATTTGAAGAAGACATTTCTTTCAAAAGAGAAAAAGGTCCAAGTGAAATAGAAGTTCAGGATTCACATAAAACCATAGAAGAGGTTCCCACTCCCAAGATTCAGAGGGAGTATCTAGAAGTGACTACAAATGAATGTGAGACTCCTTCTGAGATTCAAGAAGAGATTCAAAATAATAATCCTAAGAGACCACTTTGTGCAAGGAAGATAATACAGGAAGGAGACCAGTTTGCACCGCCTAAAGGGACATTTAGAGAAAGTAAAAGAGCTCTCAAATTAACATATAATGCATTAATGTGTGAGATTCTTGACTTTGAACTTGCTGATGTTATTGAAGCTATCAAGCATCAAGTTTGCAAAGATCTATGACAGAAGAGTATCAATCCATTCCGAAAATGATGTTTGGGACATTGCTCCTAGACCAAAAGAGAAATCTATTGTTTCATCCAAGTGGCTCTTCAAAATTAAACATGCTGCAGATGGTAGCATTGAGAAACATAAAACACGCTTTGTAGCTAGAGGATTCTCACAAAAGGAAGGAATTGATTGCGAAGAAACATTCACCCTTGTTGCTAGATACACCTCAATTAGAGTAGTGATAGCTATTGTAGCCACTAAAGGTTGGAAAATCCATTAGATGGATATGAAAACTGCATTTCTAAATGGAACCATTGAAGAAGTATATTTAGAGCAACCTGAAGGTTTTGTGATTCATGATGCAGTTTCATATGTTTGTAAGTTGAAGAAAGCCCTAAATGGACTTAAATAGGCTCTTCGAGCCTGTTATGAAAGGATCAACAGCTGTCTACTGGATCTTGGATTCTCTAATAATGATGCTGACCCTAATCTCTACTTTAAGGTAACTAATGCTGATATGTTGATGACCTTCTAATTAGAGGAGAAGATCACCTTATTGATCAATGTAAGAAAGACTTGGCTTGTGAATTTGGCATGAAGGATTTGGGCAGTCTACACTACTAACTTGGATTGGAAGTTCGGCAGAATTAGGGAGCACCTTTCTAAGTCAAGGGAAGTACACTTGATATTTTGAAAATATTTGGAATGTGGAATTGTTAACTTATGTCAACACCTATGGAAACCAACCTACATAAACTAAAAGAAGCAGGAGCAGAGTCTAGGCTTGCAGATCCTACTTTATATAGATAGATAATTGGATCACTGATGTTCTTGGTTGACACTTGCTTGGATATCTGCTATGCAACGAATGCCTTGAGCCAGTTTATGTGTGAACCTCGAGAGATACATCTTGCGGCTGTGAAGCATATATTGAGATATCTTCAGGGTACTATAAGATATGGACTTAAATATGAGAATACCAATCTGGACTTGCATGGATACTCTAATTCCGATTGGGTTGGAAGTGTGACAGATCGGAAAAGCACATCAAGGTGTTGTTTCAGTTTGGGATCAGCTACAATTTCATGGATTTGCAAGAAAAGGTCTACAGTAGCTCAAAGTTCAACTAAAGTAGAATACATTGCAACCACAACGAGAGCAAGAGAAGTGGTTTGGCTTCGGAAATTGCTTGTGGGACTATTTGGTGAGCCTTTGAAGCCTACTATCATTCATTGCAATAATCAAAGTTGTATCAATTATCAGTGAATCCGGTACTTCATGATAGATAAAAGCATATAGAGATTCCTTGCCACTATGTGAGAGATATGGTGGAAAGGAATGTGATTCAGTTGGAGTATATTAATACATGCGATCAAACCTCAGACATTCTCACCAAGCCTCTTCCCAGAGTGAAAGTTGAACACTTAAGAAGGAAACTTGGTATGTTTGAAATGTAAGTTATTGAAATTGAGTCTCAAGTGTTTAATTTGTATTAATATAAATAAAGATGTTTAAAGTGTAAACTCTTTTGGCATATGTGTGACTTTGTGACTTATGGTCCTTACCTTGTCTACATTATTGAAATGTGACAATCTTTCTAATAATGAACTTTTGTTTCTAAACATTATAATGATTAGTTCACTGTCATGATGAATATCATGAGACTTGATACTCTTGGACATGTCATGATAGTTTGTACATCTTGGACATATTGATAGATATCATGAGACTTGATATCAGTTGAAGATCACTATGCTCCCATATGAGATAATCATGGTGGATATTATGGGACATAACATCCATGGATATGCCATGATCAGTTATGGTAGACATCATGTGACTTGATGTTAGTGCACATACCATAACTTGGATATACATATTAAGCATATTATATCCTTTGATATCACGAGTTTGGTGATATCACTCTTTCAAATAAGGCGAATTAATATATATATATATATATATATATCTATATATATATATATATATATATATATATATACTTTGTCTTCCCTAGCTAAGGGGGAGTGTTGAAATATGTAGCTTCAGTTACTGAATGAATTGGGACATTAACTCAACTAGAACAATTTGTCTTGTCTTTATGAACTATCTTCGGACTGAATTTCAGACATGTAAACGTTGAATACCACTTTTTCAAATCAAACTGAAGCAAATTAATCGCAAATGCTGAAAAGCAATAACTTGAACAGTCTCTGTTATATCCTGAACATAAACTGAAAAAATCTCTGCAATCATGGATTGAAAATTTGAATGTATAATGCAACTGCTTGAAGAACATACTGTGCATAACTAGGAGACTTTGGGTAATGGAT
Source organism: Cupressus sempervirens (assembly GCA_028749045.1). Classification (NCBI taxonomy): domain Eukaryota; kingdom Viridiplantae; phylum Streptophyta; class Pinopsida; order Cupressales; family Cupressaceae; genus Cupressus; species Cupressus sempervirens. The sequence continues at coordinate 388,121,470 of CM053792.1, forward strand.
ATCAAAACAAAGTTATAGAAATATATACCTGAATCCTTTTACTGTATTTGTCTGAATATATGTTTCTTTCCTTCAACATCTTTTTACATCAACAAAGTTTTTCTTCTTCACAAAAATTCTTCCAACACCAGTTCTTCATCCTCCTGTTATCAACAATAATATATTTTCACTCCAATCATCTATTGTCGCTCACTGAGTGAATGAACAAGCACATATTTATGGTTGTGAAAGACATAAGTTATGTCACATAACTGATTCAACTAAACTTCTACAGGTGGACAAATTAGTTTATTTAATGATATCATTGTTCTTTTGTTTATAGAATAATCATTGTGTTGACAACCATACTAGAACCTGATAATATCCAGCGCTACTCTACCAAGGTTTGTATGGTTATTAGCCAATAGGCTTTCACTTGGGTGATAGCCCACCGTGAATTCCTCACGCTGCTGCTTCTCGCCTGTGCCGAACTTTTCTTTCGGTCGCCGGCATGTCCACACCATAGACCTGGTTACAACTGCGCCCTTTGAATGAGCATCGCATGCAGACAGACAGCTGCTTTGATGGAGGGGCCACGAGTCTGTTGTTAGGGTAAACAATGTATTACCCAGATTTATCCGGACCGCCACCACCTCTGCAATTACCTCCAACGAACCGCCAGAGCCCCCTATAAATTCGCTATCACCTTAATAGCAGGGGTAGGGTATCTGATAGGAAAAGGTGAAGAACCGACGAATACAAGGTAGGGTGGAAATCACCATTTTCCTCGTATCATTCAAACCCCTAGTGTTACAGCTCCAATTCCGTTTTGTGATGGTTAAACAAAATTCTTCCTGTGCAATTTTTTACTATTTTTCCCCCTGGAACTTGTCAACCTCAATGGTTAACCTTCGGTCAAGGCAGCAGGCCTTCCATTCTCATCTTTAGTTTTCACAAGTCTAAGAGGAAATGAAGATGAAGGGTAGATTAATAGTAGGGAAAGGTATGGTAGAGAAGGGGGAGAGAAAGAGCCGGCTCAAGGAAAACCACAACGGAGTCAATATGCCCAATTGACCCCTTGCCAGAAGGAAAATTTAGCATGAATTTACTGCTGCCTTTGATTGTCTCGATCGTCTCTGCTGAAGTTAACATGAAGTATTAAATTTCCATGCGTTTTCTTTGGAGTATGAGGGTCCTGCAGGACCGCATAGAACATTTGAATTCGAGGAGGAAATAATCATTGCAGCTTTCAACGAGTCTTAAACTGTGGGGGCTTCGAGCGCATTTTCAGTTATAATTGTGGTAAATTTGTTGTGGCAATTTGAACAGTGTTCTTGAGTTGCAGAAATTAGAAAGTTTTATTGATTTGAACCCATTTTGTTATATCTTACCTAGTAGGTAGCTCACCAACAGTATCTGGGTTGCCCTGTTTTCTTCTACCGCTTGGTGCATTGTTAGGGTGTATGGAGAAATCATTTAGCGGTTTAGTGGTGTGCTTGCCCTGTTCAAGCTGGCACTGCTTATATATTCTTTCTGCCTAATGTTAAATTCATAATCAATACTAAAAATAGTAATAATGGAATGCATTGAATACGATACGAGTTTCTGTAGCTTAAGTCCTTATTCTTTGAAACTAGCGTTGGAGTCATTTCCCCATTACTCAAGAAGAGTTTGAGCACGTTCTTCGAAAATCCACTCACCATTGCAACAATTCCACTGTTGAATGGAAATGTAAAGTTCTGAAATGTACTTTTAGTGCCACATTTTTTGAACATATATGAGCGAACTTAACAGCTTGACCCTATTGGCTGTACTCTTGCACCCTCTCCGGGTGCAAGCGCTAGTTAAAATTTGTTGATGCTGACAAACTTTATTTTAATCACCTTTGTCTTTGCCCGATAAGACACAAATTCAAGTTTTCATAAATGACCTCTATGTTGGTCTGTCTGCCCGATAACCTTCCCTCAAAACACAACCTTCAACATTTGTCAGCAATCTAATTTGGATGCATACATGTAGAGACAAAATTATTTATTTGTCTTATTAGATGATTTAGTTTAACACATAACCCACATCTGATAACTGTGCTGACACTAACTCTGATAACTGTGCAGACACAAACTTTGATTCTGACATTGTAACACTCGTCACCCAACTCTTCTCATTTTGTAGGCAGTATTTTAAAAGTTCCGTCGACATACAGACTGGCCTGAAAGTTTGTGAAACACAAATCGAACTGTGATAACACAGATAAACTCATATGAAGCAAAGGTGGTTCAGAAGATTCTGATGAGTAAAACAATTGTAAGTCTTGCCCTTGTAATAAACAAATATGTAAAACATATTTATCTTTGTTGTTAATCCATAAGATCATTTTCATATTCATTCTTACAGTTTATCTACAATATATTGTCCTAAGTATATGATTATTTAGCCTTCTGAGATATATACAAATGATAATTTCGGAATATATACATCTGTTCGAACCGCACATATGCAGAACCTGTTCACATATATAGAATGAATCTGTATATTTTGACATCAATAACTTTTTAATCCAACAGAGGGTATCTTTAACTATCTTTAGAAACAATTAAACTTATTCAAATGCATTCAGACTCTCAAACATTTCAATAATTTTAGTCATTATGTCATACACCCTCATAGTGAGTCATGCAGATAATATGGATATAAACACTTCCCAAAAAAAAATTCTGATTAAGCATTGTAGAAGCATATGACATTTCTGCACACATGGAAGCCAAGGTATTAAATTGGATAATCCTAACAGAGAGGTATCTTTGGAGTAAATGATCAACGACACATTATCACTGGCTGCTGTTGCTCTATCTCGCATGCATGTATTTGTCTAGTTGAGAGTTGTTTGAGCTTTGAAGAAATGACAAAGTGCTTGTATAGACTTTCACTAATCGTGTCTTAAAGTTGTCTAATTTGTTTATTAGGAATAAAGAATTATGAATCAAATACATTCTATCAATGTTCACAAAAGACGAAAGCAGGTCAATTAGGACATGAAGTACTAAAATAGAATCTTAGGGTCTAAAGAAGTGACAAACACCAAAACATTGTAAATGTAACTAAATGTGGTAGTTCCAAAGTGGTCAGATTGAAATCATATGATTCAAGTACCAGTATAAATTAGCCATGTGAGCAAAGGAGATTTTATGGAAACAAGGCACTGATAATATTAAAGCTGGCAATTATTCTGTAGTTTCTTTGAGCTACTGTTGTAACGGGTATACTCTACCGCAAGTCACCAATTACAGTACATGTTTCAAACTACGTGTCATGAAAACAGATCTGCTAAGCTGGGCTATGCCACATCAAGATTTTGTCTGAATATTGATTTTTGTCTTTGAAGTGTTTTAACAAATATCATGTTTGTAAATTTTTTCTCATTCATAGGTTAAAATTAGATTTGTTAGACTTTTCTTGGTTGAACATATTTACCATTTGTAATGCAGAGGTTCTGTCAACCAAGATAATCCCTTTGAGAAAGCAAGTGCAAGTGATTGAAGGGGATGCAATGGAGTAATTCACAATGAGAAATTACAAAAATCTCTCCAAACAACTATTGCGCTTCTTAAAAATCTCATTGAAAAATATATGCCATTGATTTATGTTAACTTTCAAGCCAAGTGAACTGTTAATGCAGAATTTTGTGGTACACATTCTTCTGCATCTTTTCTTGTTTCAAGCAAATTCTCCACAACATAGACTAAAGAATCATGCCTTTGCTTCGAAGGAATATGTAAAGAAGATAAATCAATACCTTCTTACAGTAATGGATTATGTTTTCTTCTGTCAAGTTTGACCTGCAAAGTAGATTAAGAAGAATTCAGTTTGAATATGTTGTCATCCCTTAAAAAGTATTTTTGAGTTCTAGTGGAAACTGGAAAGATAAATACATGTGCATCTATGGCTTGGGGTTTTGATTTTTAAGTAGTCTTAGAAACAGGCATATACCAAGAAATCCAGAAAGGTACTTTATTAGAAAAATATGGCAGGAAAAAAAAGAAATACTTATGAATTAAAAATAAATACTTGTGCAAACATTGTACCATTCTTGGTACGGCATTATGAAGTTAAGTGCTGTTGAGCTGACTATGGCTAATGGAATGTTTTTCTCTCGTTTTAGTGATGAAGTTACCCTGTCACAATCATTTCTTATATGTATAACATGGATTTGATAAATATTTGAACTGTCAATACAAATCTATGAGTTTACATTGATCTGTTGCTCACAAGGTGTATGTCATGAGCTGTAATCAATATATGAAAAATATATTTTAATGCACATATGATCTGTTTAAAATATGCACTGTTTCAAATAAGTATATAATTGATTCTTTATTTAAATTTTTATACTAATACATACATTAATCAATGATAGTTAATAATAAATAATTATGTGTGTTAGTGTAATTAAGTATTCACTAACTACTCTTTACTTAATTTCATTTAGGATAATGCATTTCATAGTACTTTGTCATTGAGACACCTAGGAGTTTGCACCTCAATTAAGCACATGGTCTAAGAGAATTTTACTTTAAGTGGTGATAGTTCTTATCTCAATCCACCTTTAGTGCACATATCACATTACCATACTCATGATGGTATATACTTGATTGCATAAGAAAGGATAATCTACCTTTCTTGAACATTTGATTCCACCTTGTGTAGGTGATATGTTATCTTCTCCTTATCATTGTCTTTATCGCCTTTCCTATATAAGGAGGCCTATTATGTACATTTTAATCAATTCATTGATATTCATTGAATTCCATTATTAATAATATCGATCTTACACCTTAATGCAATTGTCTTGCCAATCTCTTGTGTGAGTTATCTTGGTCTTTCATTTCTTCTTGGGGTGTTGTAGAGTCACTTAAAACTCTAACAATATGAATGATAGTTAATAAATATTATATATGTTACTAATAAATACCTTGATAAAAAAAAGGAGAAACATGATGAGACAAGCACCCGGCAGCTTGGGAATTCACTACAAGAAATGGACATTTTCAATCATATTGTAATCCAAAGCACATGAAGATCAATGTAACATGACTAAATGTTTTGAACAAACAACAACTAGTTTAACCAACAATAATAAGCCAATTTTAACTTGATGCAGTACAAGGTAGGTGTATTCGAAAGGAGATGACCTAGCCCCCAACAAATAAACACACAATGGAAGAATAATAATAACTCAGAGATTTGCCTCAATTGCAACACATATTCTAATCAAAGCACATGAAGATCAATGTAACATGACTAAATGTTTTGAACAAACAACAGCTAGTTTAACCAACAATAATAAGTCAATTTTAATTTGATGCAAAACAAGGTAGGTGTATTGCCAAAGGAGACAACCTAGCCGCCAACAAATAACCACACAATGGAAGAATAATAATAACTCAGAGATTCAACTCAATTGCAACACATATTCTCATAATAGAATCAATAGATCAACAGCCAACATGCTCGACTGTAAGGTCTTCTGGGCTACGACCAACTACATAAACAATTACAATAACAGTTTTGCAAGACCTCACAAGATCCAAACACCAGCTAGTCCAGACCCATAATTTGGTAGAAACCTTAAGAATAATTTAAACATGTGCTCGCAAACCACTAAGCAACGTTCTTGTTCCCAAGCCCCCACTTAGCTACTAGCTTTGCTCACTCTTCTCAGCTACACGCTGAACTGAATGACTAGACATCACAAGACCCTCTACTTATACTAAACCAAGCCATAGGTTGGCCTAGCAAGATACATTAAATAAACACACACCCACAAGTTGACTTGAGAGATAGAATAATAAATATTTAGGATAGGCCCCAAGTATACAATACATAACTAACTCATATGACAACATAAAAGTACGCACCCTTAGACATAGGTTCACACACCATCAAACAATCCAAATCCAAGAGCACATAAGCCAAATCCAAAAGATTGAAGCTTGCGAAAATAATCTCCAAATTCTGCCCAAGAAATAGGAACACATTACCAACAACCACAAAAAGGCTCTAATTTCAATATAGTCACTCCAATCATTATGCACACATAGGAAAAGGTCCACCAGTATATCTCAAACACAACCCTAACTGAGTGAAACATACGGTCAACAAAATCCAAGCTCGATGCTCATGCATCAAACTCCCCATATAAATAGAAAAGTGTGCCCTACACTTTGATGTCAAGAAATATCTGCACTCAACTTCATCTTCACTAAAGACTTCCAATCCATCAAGGACACTAGACATATTTGCACATTAACCATCTCTGCTTCATCCATTCAAAAATAAGAATCAAATGAATATCAGCAACCTAATCAACATAGTCACTACCAGGAACAAACTGAACAACACAATGCTTCACAAACCATCTTTGTAACTAATCACAACCAACAAAATTAACATTCTCAAACATGAAAATCATGTCAACAACATCATGTAACTCCAAAACCAAATTAGCAACATGAAAGCCCAAAGCAATATGTAAATTCTAAACCATGTCGACCGCAAGAAAATCTACATCAACAACATGCAAATCCAATCAATAGTAACATGTAGATCCTCAACCACATCAGTAACAAGTGAATCTACATCAACAACATGCAAATCCAAATCAATAGTAACATGTAGATCCTCAACCACATCACTAACAAGTGAATCTACATCAACAACATGTAAATCCAACTACATATCAGTAGCAACATCTACATCAACAACAAAATCTCCAACCATAGAAGCAGTAACATGTGAATCCAAAACCATATTCACATCAACAACAATACAAAAATCTAGATAAACCATATCAATAGTAACTAGTACATCCTCAATCATCTCAACACCAACATATGAATTCAGATCCATATCAACAACCATATGCAAATCCTCATCCATATACAAATCCTCATAATCATCAATCTCATTGCTCAAAACCTCTGTAATTTCCATGCCAGATCCATCCATCTGCTCTTGAAAACAAATATACTTTCCAGTCTCAACAAGGTTAGGAACCTCTTCGGTAAGCTCATGTATCTCAACAATAACCACAAGTTGCTCTACAACTTTTATATTAGACTCCACAAACTGATCAACAAAACCAACCACACCTACCTCTTCATTTTCAACATAATTATCATGTACTTTCACGATCTATCTTCTTCTTTGCACAATCTTCTGAACTAGCCAAACAACTTTCATTTTGATTGGTAGACTCCAACTCAAACAAGGCTTCAATATCCTCGTAATAATTTCAATCCAAGATGGATTCCTCTTAGTGATCTCCCCAAGGTCCAATCTTTTCGAAAGCATCTTTCAAAATCTTCAAAAATACAAGGCAACAAATCCACAATATCAACTAGCCCTGGTACCACTTGATGCAGTGCAAGGTAGGTGTATCCCCAAAGGAGATAACCTAGCCCCCAACAAATAACCACACAACGAAAGAATAATAATAACTTAGAGATTTAGCTCAATTGCAACACATATTTTCATAATAGAATCAATAGATTAACATCCAACATGTCCAACTGTATGGCCTTCTGGGTTATGGCCAAATACATAAACAATTATAATAACAATTTTGCAAGACCTTGCAAAATCCCAACACTAGCTAGTCGAGAACCACAATCAGGTAGAAACCCCGAGAAGAATCTAAACTTGTGCTCGCAAGCCACCAAACAACCTTCTCATTTCTCAAACCCCCACTTAGCTACAAGCTCTGCTAAAACTTTGCTCTTCTCAGCTACTCCATGTTGAACTGAATGAGTCTAGACATCACAAGACCCTCTCTCTACTTATACTAAACCAAGCCACAAGTTAGCCTAACAAGATACAGTAAATAAACACTTAGCCACAAGTCAATCTGATAGATAGAATAATAAATACTTAGGAAATGCCCCAGGTTTACAATGCATGACTAATTCATATGACATCATAAAAGTACACACCTACCTTTAGACATAGGTCCACATGCCATCCATTGATCCAAATCCAAAAGCATATAAGTCAAATCCCACTTATCGAAGCAATAAAAAACAATCTCCAAAGCCTACCCAAGACATAGCAACATGTTACCAACAACCACTATAAGGCTCTAAATTCAATATAGTCACTCCTATCATTATGCACACATAGGACAAGGTCCACCAATATGCCTCAAACACAACCCTAACCGTGCAAAACATAAGTTCCACAAAATCCAAGATAGATGTTCCTCCATCATAACTTATAACAAGAAATTAGTCTACTTTGCATTTGATAAAAATCTAATCATGCCAATAAGAATTAAAGGAACATTACATTTATAACTTAAACTTTTTGCAAGTAAAGGTATAATTTGTTTTTAAACAAAATGAAATACTGAAATGAAATGCTTCTCATCTAAGCAAGATATAAAAACTTACAAGACTTGGAATTTTTTGAGTGTACTTGATGATTTGGTTGCAGATATCAAAAAATAATGGGAAAAAGGTATCACTCGAGCGTTTATCCATTTAACCATGGATCACACTTGACCCCCTTGCCTACTTCAACTCGTAAAACAAACCCGATCCTCCACAAGGGACAGTGAATAGTTGCGACAAGAATATGGATCTGGTGTAAGACGATTTACACTTTTAGTTGTTGATACCCATTAGCTCATCTACCAACTCTATGTGTCACTTGACTCCGACTATATCTGATGATCTCATTATGAGAAACATCTAGTAGCGTGCCTTGGCCAAGTTCTATTTTTTAATAGATAGTATTAGCATCTCACTCTTCTCTCTTATACAAATTTAGTTTCTACTTACGGTTCTGGTATTAAATTTGAATGCCCTGATCCAATGTTCTGAGGATCCTTGTTCCTATATGAATCCTTATATAAGGTTGAGATTTTAACAATCCTATTGCTTTCTCTTTGCGAGTGCTTTCCTCTACCAGATTTGGTATGGTTAATGGTCACCAAAGGAAGGATTAATTGTAACCCACCCCTATCATGCGTAGTCACTCATGTTTTCCATTATTAAGCTGATAGGCTTATTCCTAGCAAGAATGCCATCAAAATGTTCTGACTTTTTGATGTTGTCAGACGCTTGGAAAAATAAATGTGGTCAATTTTTTTTAATCTGAGAATCTTCGGGCAATGCAAATGCAATGTGTCTATCGCTTAAAAGGATAGTGTTTAGAGAAAGCTATCTTTGTGCAGAACTCTATTGCATGCGTTTGCTAGAATGAATAAGCTCAATTTTACTTGCTTCAAAATTTCATCTTTACTCTGGAGAGATTTTTAGTAAATTTCTTAATGTTGCATGTTCGACGATCCACTCTATCAACAAAAATATTATTTGAAATTACATAAGCAGTTAAAATGGAATGAATTGAAACGAAGATGAATGTAATCTGTTAACTTGTTCACAAAATATTACAAAATTAGTGCTAGTTGGATTGGAGTAATATGTCAACTGATATTATTCTACAATATATTTGCTTCCAGTGGGTAGTGAAGAGAATAATATACAATTATAGAGAGGGGACATAGATTCAATTTGAAAATTTAAACATTAACAGTTGTACATTATACGCTTTAACGAGTCCTCACTATCTGATTTTTGCTTCTACTTCTTCGCTAATTTCCTCCCATGAGAATGGTGGTGGAGTAAAACAAAGGAAGAAGCACCAAATGAAAGCTCAGTCATCTTGCTATTTGAATGTTTGAAATGAATGCCTCAATCTCTGAATCCACGAACGAAAGCAACAATCACTGGGACCAATGCCTTCGAAATACCCATTCTTTTCAGCGATGACAAATTAGGAGAGTATTGGGGTAATGTAAATATAGATAATGAGAAGACGGAAGGAATATAAATATAAATGTAATTTAGCATTCTGGGCAGAAATTAAAACAAGAGGCAGACAATACGGTGGCGAAGATTTTTATGGGCGAATAGAAATCTGTGAGTGGTTTTTGTAGTCCACATGCTATTGTGACCGCTGCTGTATCCACCTCCCCTTACAAGCAGAGTTAACAAACCGACCCATTTTATTTATTGGATTTATATCTACAATGTAGTATATACTATTTAAAAAAAAAAAACTTAATCATAAAATGCTCCTTTAAAAAAATCAATACATTTATGTTCTATCAAATGAGTTTATGTGAGGTCAATCAAGTTATATAATATTTTAAAGAAATATTTTTGCGTATAAATGAGATTTTCTTTTAAACATTTAATCAATGTCAATATTTTTTTTATATAAAAATGTTATATAATTTTATTATTAGTAGATATCTAAGTTTTGATTTGTTTTTACAAAAAATGTGTTTTAAAATTATTTATGATTATATTAAAAATAAATAAAAAATAATTGACATATTTTTTAAAACTATGTTAGGTTTGATTTGAGAATAAATCTTGTTTTGATGGTTTAAAAACATTTTCATAATATATAAGAAATATTTATATTTAATATATGGTAAATCTTATTATTTCTTAAGTCTGCATTCTTTATTTTCATCTTTTTGACAAGAACTTTATTAAATTTATAATTTATAAATTTTTATCAATTTATAAATATCTATAATAATTAGCAAGACTAATTAAGTTTTGCCTTAAGATTAAAGTGAAAAGAGCGAATAAATAAAGAGTATTTTTATACAAAAATGGTGTTTGGAAGGAGAGAGAGACGGAAGGGCTTTTATGCATCAACAACTACACTTTGGAGGAGTATCAACTTTTTTTTGTCAACTACCACAACTAACCCATGTTATGGAAATGTCAATTTACACATCACATTCAAATGAGAAGTTACTATGGGACTAGTTTACAATAGTACATACAAGATGCAAACCCAACACAACATGATTGAGGGCTTTTAATGACTCGTATAGATCTGTGTACTTAAGTTTCGACGACAACAAAGAATTTGATAGATATATACATTTATTTGTTACTAATGAAGCAGTAAAGTTACATAATAAAAAGATGTAAAAAATCATTGAATCTCCTAGTTACAATAAGTACAATGATAAATTGTGCAAACAAATACATGATGAGCTATTAGAGAAATATATACTCATTTGTACAGGGTGACATATTATGCTTACACAAATATTTAGATAGAAGCAAGATTTGTTTATAGAACTACAAGTGAGATAATTGATACAATTTACAAGTCAAGTTGTAGGCCACTAGACATGCTTGTGTATGTTGTATCATCTTTTGAGAACTACAATGGGTCACCATGGAACCATTAAGATCCTAAATGTTTACCAATAGTAACTATCACTTTGGGAAATCGAAGACAACTTCCAATCATCGTGTCTTGAGCTATCACTATACATCAATTCCAAGGGCTTATGCTACAAAATACAATGTGGATATTGGAACAATTAAGAGACAAGGTCCAACTTTTATAGTGATATCTAGAGTGAAATAATAGACGATAATTTTATTTGATCCACTTTCAACTTTGACATATACTCCAAAATGTAGAGTAATCTATATAGGATTATATAAAGAAAAGAGGAAATTGCACTTCAAATTTAAAATTTAATTATTCCAACTATACAAAAAAATAAAAAGTAAAAATGCTTTATCAAATATTTTACTAAAATTACAAGACTTAATTATAACTAGAAACATGGTAATAACTATTCAAGGGCATCATCAAAAGTATACAAGTCTATCAACTTAACTCTTGCACCCTTCAAAGGTGCAAGTGCTAATATATATTGATGCTATATTTGACTTATTATTCGTCTGTTTAGACAATATATATTATTGTCAGATGGAGCAAAATTTAGACAAGTTTAAGGTTTGAGTCCCTAGTTATCTTTACAAATTCCAAGCATGTGAGTTGATTTATCTTCCGTGAGTTGAAGATTCTTCCTTCGAGTAAGCTGTCGTGGCCTCATCCTAGGTTGTAGAATTGGCATTGCCAAAACTCAAGACGTTAAGCAAATTTTCCTGAGAGCTTATCTTGGCACTGAAATTTCCAATTTTAGTTATCACCTATGAACAAGATACCAAGGAAGAACTAGAACAATAATTTTGTTTTCTTCTACTCTCATGGGGACACAACAGTGAACAACATCAGGAGTTCAAGAGAGGTTAAATCTGGATTAACGTCAAGTTCCTATTAAAGATCTTGGAGCCAAATTGAATCGATTTAACAAGAAAGTGAAGTAGATATTCTATGAAATTACAATTTCAAAGAAACATTAACATGAAATATTTGTTGAACCTTTTCTGTTATATATTTAACATTCCAAGTTTCTAAACTAGCATGCTAGCCATTTTGCACGTATATGATAAAGAAGGTATGAAAGCAACATTGCTTGTCTACTGGAAAGAAATGTAAGCGTTACTTGGGTGTGCAGTATTGTTTTCTTCAAACAACTCAAGCAAGGTAACTTGGAACTCAGTCTGCTTGCGTCCTTGGCTTCTACCAAGCTTTCTCTAGCATCCCCCTGCCTTAAATGTGTATATATGTTTTCTGATTGTTCTTTGTTTGTAATGAGCACAAAGGCTTCCTTTCCGACAAGAAGGTTAATAAGATATGAATATATAGACGTCGTGAGGATCTTACTAAAGGCTTGAAAAAATAATCTACTAATTTTATTTTTTAATGTTAAATTGTATTTATTTTAAATTAAATTTGTTTTTTAAAAATGTTTTAGGAATGAAGTAAAACAAGACCTATGAGAGAAGGCTTAATAAGGAATACAATGTCGTAATTAAGTTTTCGATTTGAATGAGACGGGGTTGGTTAGAATAAAAGATTACGAATAATGAGTTTCAAGTTTGCTACGAGGGAAGGACATGTTATGAGTTTCAAGTCCGTGTGATGGTCTTTTTATAATTATCCCATGACTGTTGTAGAAGAGACGTCGTAGATTTTTTTCTTCAAACACTTAGAGGTCTTGCCTGATATTGTAGAGTCTCAACACAATAAATTGTGAACACACTATAAATTTTTTACACATGGTTCATCAATGTCTTCCATATTCTAATTAATGCTGCATAAAGAGAGCTTCAGAGACTCTTCAAAGGCATGATTGCTTGTCTATCTTGAACCAATACAACCAAGCTCATGTCGAGAGAATATGAAAAACAACACTCATTATACTTATGAATTGTCAACAATTATGAAGTGTAGTGAAAGGTTACACAACATAAACCTGACATTAAGAAAGAAACAAGATGCCAAGAGTCGCTAGAGTTTGACGCTCTTTCTTGGCAATTCCTTTGGAGTGGTAATTTGCGTAACTCTAAATGGAACTTGATCACTTGGGAGATTGTTTGCAGACCTAAGAAGGCATGCAGTCTTGGTCTACAATCTACTATCTTGAGTAGCCAACCATTATCCGCTAAGCTTTATTGGTGACGATGCTTTGGAAAGAATCAAATGACGATGCTTTGGAAAAAAATCAACTTTGGGCCTGTATAAGTATTTTAGAGGTGTTGATCCTTTTTCCATTTGTGTGCTTCCTCTTGAAGGTCATGGTTCTATGGTGTGGCATACTCTCAAGACTAGTGCTAATTTAGTTAAGAGGGGCATTTTCTAGATATGCAAGGGAGGCTTGAGGCTTTGCTTTGGAGCGATGCTTGGGATGGTTATCCTCCCATCTTATCCATGTACCCTCATCTTCAAACTCTATGTGATTCTTTTCTTGTTGCTAGATGGGATACAGTGGTTCACTATAAGACTTCGTATCAGTTAGGCTTTGTTGTTGGCTATAGATTACTTTCTTACATTTGTAGTCATGTGTTAATACAATGTCATTTTTTAGGATCACTACAAATGTACTAAGCACTGTCTATTTGGATATGCTTGCCAAATGCAACAACCTCTTGTATTTATAATGAGCATAAGCCATGAAGAGACATCTATTTGTTAATTAGATAATTAGTATAATAACAAATATATATATATATATATATATATATATATATATATATATATATATATATATATATATATATATATATATATATATTTCTCTCATATAATTATTAACTTATATCTCAAATATAATTAACACACATAAATTATATGTCATTTATAATTATGTATTAACATGACATACTACAACAATCAAAGGACCTAATAACCTTCACCACCTAGGTACATTTTTTTCCATGATAACATTTTTTACAATATCTTTGTGTGTACTTGTAGACCATGCCGATAGATAGACTTGGTCACATTATGTTAGATGCTCCCCCTAACAATGTCTGTCTCTTTGTATATTCTTTTGTTATGGTTCCATTTTGTTGTTGTGTTCATGTTCCCCCCTATTTCTTTCTTGCTGCTTTTCATATCCTTTTGATGTATTCTCCCCCTTCGATATATTCACCATCTATTATCTCTCCTTTTTATTTATTTTTATTTTTATTTTTATTTCTGTTGCTTGCCCTATCTTTGTGTCATTCTCCCCTTCTTTGTCCTTTTCTCATTTTGTCTTTTGTCATTTCTTATTTTCTTATCCTCCCCCTTTTTTTCATCAATGACAAAGGTTTTTGTCGGGTCACTACATCTTGCTAAATATATCTATATATTGGCCCTATATGGTGGCAAGATGGGTGTCCCAGGATCCCTTCAGAACTGTGAGAGCAATGGTCCCACTTTTCATCTCTCTCAAGAGTGTTTCCAATTCAGTCAAGGTGTTTCTTGGGGGTTGGTTGATGACGACTTCTATATATACAATTTTCTTCTAGATGATGTCTATCATTGGTGACAGTGTGCATTGTACTTCTATGAGTTTGAGGGATCACTTTTTCTGCTCTTCCTTGATCTCATGTATGAGATGTAATATCCCTTGATTTTTGGACAGATATTTAGCTGCAGAGTTAGTGACTACATTGTAATTATCTTTCAATTTTTGTAGCTTCTTGTGGGTTTTGTTCTAGATCTAGTGATAGGGCACATGGATCTGATGACTTCTTTATGACTGGGGCTAAAGCTTGCAAAGTTTCTTTAAGCTTTTCTTTAGTTTCCTATATGGTCATATGGTTCTTTGCCACTTGTTCTTGCAATGTGCTCATTCTTTTGGTCTCAAGCTTCTTCTCGACTAGTGCTTCAACACTTCCTTGCTCGTCTTTGAACTTAACAACCAATGTAGAGAGTTGTTTAATGAGATCCATATTAGGATCATATTGGACATCAGCCGTTAGTTTTGCAATGATGTTTTGTTAGCGCATTATTCCTTTTTGATTTCTCCTTGTTTTTTCATGTGCTTCTTGTACTTATTGATCTCTTCTAGATCCATATGTCTTTCATCCTTTTTCTCTTTTCAACTATGAGAACATCTAGTTTGATCTTTCCTTTAGCTAGTCCCACATCCTTTTCATAAAATTCTCCTTCATCTTATGATCTTGAAGATGAGGATGAAGACAATGAGGATGATGATGTCGTCATGTGCTTGATTGACCTTCTTCTCTTTCTAGTATATTCTCTACCAGTTATTCTAGACATGCTTGGTGCTCTCTTTCTACTTCCATGTTTATGTGTCTCACTCTCAGACACTCTTGATGAAGATGCATGAATTGTTATTATGCCTATTGTCTTTCTTTTTTAGGTTTCGCTTCCTCTTTACCTTGCTTGGTTGATGACTCTATATCTTCCTCCATTTCTTGGGATTTCTCGTCTAGAGGTTCATCATCTAGTATTTTTACCACTATAGTTGATTCAATTTTATTTTCCTTATCCTTCTCTGGCGATGAGTCAACATATATGGTCAGAGTTTTGATAGTCTCATCAATCTGTTGTTGAGTCATGCCTTGTGGTGACTTGACTCGCTCCTATGTTGTTTGCTCACCAAAACTTGTAACTGGTGGGACATTGATTAGTTGTTCATCTTTCTTTGCTTCACTTTTAGACCTTTCTGCATAAGTTTCCATTGGGCACAATTGACTCCTCTTGAGTCATATTGATTGTTCCTTGTACCTCTTCTTGTGACACATCTTCCTCTCTTTGAGGACTAGGATTTTCCTCCCTCCTTTATGCTTTTCTTTTACCTAGTTTAACTACAGAGCTAGTTGTTGTCTCTGCTAGCTCACTCCCATTTGTTCCCTTGACCTTTAGACTAGTTGATTCAACTATGCCTTTTGGCAATTGACTTGTCTTTAGGTAGGCATCCATATCTGAATAAAGTTCCTTCATATTTTGGCTTATGTTGACTTGGGTTTGGTTCATGCGACCAACTATTAGGTCTATTATATCCCTTGTGTTGTTATACCTTTGTATATTTCTATGAATGTCTTCTTTTCAGACTCAGTTATCCTAAGTCCCATCTTGATTAGGGAGTCTTCTATCATTTTCTAATAGTCTTTCACTCCTGTACTCCACTTATCATTCAAGATATTTCTCAAATCTTTGGGCAATTGCAACTCGACATCATATGGCCTTCTTTCTATTATCATTAAGCTAGTTAACACAACACTAAAGAGTTTTGCTTTGTTTTCTTTAGAAAACCTTGCAAATCTATCCTTCAAATTAGTATAATCATGGTTCTTTACAATTGTATTCACAACTACACCGATAGCAATTGGTTTAGATTTCTTCTTACCTTTTTGTGGTGTTGGTGATGCCTCTGCTCCTTCTTTAGTCACCTGCATGATTACAACTTCTCTTGTTGCATCATCATCAGATTATGTTTCTTCAGCTTCCGGTTCCTCTAAGGATGATTCTCTTCTCTCTAGTATTGGACCCATGTGAGGTGGATTGGTTTCTAACTCTTCTTCCATTTCCTTAACATTCATTGCATTCAATGATATAGTTCTAAAGTGCTTTGGTGTTTGACTCCTTGTTACTCTTTGCGGTGTGGGTTTTTGTGTAGCCTTTTGTTCTAGGAGTAGAATGTTTCTTATTTCTGCACAAAGTACCAAACCTTGGTAGGATAACTATTTCATCTAAAGCTAATAACTCTTTTATGTAGGACTTGGCATCCTCATCTTTTACCTCATGTCCAAAGGG
This sequence comes from Cupressus sempervirens, assembly GCA_028749045.1. Taxonomy (NCBI): domain Eukaryota; kingdom Viridiplantae; phylum Streptophyta; class Pinopsida; order Cupressales; family Cupressaceae; genus Cupressus; species Cupressus sempervirens. The sequence continues at coordinate 388,138,450 of CM053792.1, forward strand.
TGTTAGCCATAGGACTCTTGGTTGTGTCAAACACAAAATAAACTTGTTTGTGCTTGCTAAAAAGCAAATCTTGTCCTTGTAGCTTTCCACCAGGCTTGTGGGTATCTGTTCTTTTTTATTCATTTCCTTTTGGAAGCTCTTGAAGTAATCCCATGTCATGGCATTTCCTTTTCCTTTGAATCTTTTGTATAATTCTCCTATTTGAGCCATGATTGGTTAGTCTTTGCTCCATTTCAAAAAATTGATATTTCAATATCTTGTACTATTTTTAATGGTATTATTTTAACAACATATGTCTATAGGGGTCCTAGGACCCCTAGGGACATATTCTAATTGATCATATGTTTCTAAAGGGGTCATAGCTTAACATATGACCCCTTTCGATACATTTGATAACAACATATGTCCCTAGGGGTCCTAAGACACCTAGGGACATATTCTAATTGATCATATGTGTCAAAAGGGGTCATAGCTTAACCTATGATCCCTTTCTACACATTTGATGATTGTACATATTCTCCTAGGGGTCCTAGGACCACTAGGAACACATTCTAATTGATTGTATGGGTCAAAAGGGGTCATAGCTTAACCTATGACCCCTTTCGACACATTTGATGATAACATATGTCTCTAGGGGTCTTAGGACACCTAGGGCCATATTCTAATTGATTGTATGTGTTGAAAGGGGTCATGACTTAATATGACCCCTTTTGACACATTTGATTACAACATATCCCTAGGGGTCCTAGGACCCCTAGGGACATATTCTAATTGATCGTATGGGTTGAAAGGGGTCATAGCTTAGCCTATGACCCCTTTCAACACATTTGATGACAACATATGTCCCTAGGGGTCCTAGGACCCTTGGGATTATTCTAATTGACTATATTTGTCGAAAGGGGCCATAGCTTATCCTATGACCCCCTACAACACATTTGATGACAACATATGTCCCTAGGGGTCGTAGGACCCCTAGGGACATATCCTAATTGGTTGTATGTGTTGAAAGGGGTCATAGGTTAATCTATGACCTCTTCCAACACATTTGATGACAACATATGTCCCTAGGGGTCTTAGGACCCTTAAGAACATATTTTAATTGATTGTATGGGTCCCTTTTGACACATTTCGTGATAACATATATCCCTATGACCCATTTCAACACATTTGATGACAACATGTCCCTAATCGTATGGGTTGACAGGGGTCATAGGTTAACCCATGCCCCCTTTTGACACATTTCATGACAACACATATTCTAATTGATCATATGTGTTGAAAGGGGTCATAGCTTAACCTATGATGCCTTTCAACACATTTTATGACAACATATGTCCCTAGGTGTCATAATGACTCTAGGGACATATTCTAATTGATTGTATGGATCAAAATGGGTCATAGGTTAACCTATGACCCCTTTTGACACATTTCATGACAATGTATGTCCCTAGGAGTCGACCCTTAGGGACATATGTTTTATCATATAATTTAATATAATTTATTTTATATTAGAATATAATAGAATTTAATTCATAATATATTATAATATATATTATATTAAAATATAAAGTATAAAATATAATAATATAATGTAATATATCATAATTTAATATAATATAATTTAATAAAGTATAATATGAATATATATTATAATACACAAACAAAAATACCATTTGTAATAGTTAAAACACTCCACATGGATCATGGATGGGATAATGAGGAACCTTCCTTAACTTTCAATCCCTTCCCTCCATCTTTAGTTTGTTTCCTTTATGTATTTAGGCGGGAAGTATTGGATACTTGATATATCAGGTATCCGATTAGGCTTGGTAATTATCATGCCTCCTTGGTTAGCTCAAAAAACATGATTTCTCCCTATTTAGGTGAATTCTAGACTTAGAGGAGGTACTTGACGACTTTTAATATGACTGAATTTGTTAAAACAAAAATGATTGCTTGAGGATGTTCTCAGCTTTCCAATGATATACTTTTTGTTAAAATATGAGTTCGATAGGTAATCATTACTTATTTTTAAATGAAGATATCTATAAAGTTTCGATTTACATATTGATTGAAAAATGGCTATAACTTTAAAATCGTAAAAGATTTTTGAATTTGAAAGATGTGTCACGTTCTATGCTTTGCCTACTACAATATTTTAAAAATAAATAAATATAGTAATGTTTTGAATTAGTTAAGGTGGTCAGACACAAGCCTTTTTTCTCAAAATGTTGTAGTAGAGAATTCATAATTAATTATTTTATTGAAATAAAATAACCCATAAATATGCGTCACATCCATGCACAAGTCTACTTATATCTAGAATCTTATAAAAAAATATTATTATATTATTGTGATTAAGGTGGTAAACAATACACCTACTTATTTTTGTCCTGGAATTTTTGCACTATTGCACTAAAATACAAAATTTTGACCTATTAGATTAAATTATTTTCAAATAAAGCCTAATAGTTTATAAACTACATTAAATTTTCTACAACTTCTATTGGTACAACTTTTTAATATAATTTTCATAACTAGCTCAAAGTTGTATGTCAAGTTGATATGAACCTAGTTTGCTGATTTTAGACTACCACGTAGGGGTATAGTTTGGCCCACCATGATCCTACACATACTCTTTGTTTGTCATCAACATTTCTTTCTAAATCAACATCAATATATGTATACAATGTAAAATAATTAGATCTATCATACCATAAGCCAATATGTATTGTTTCCTTCAAATATCTGAAAATTCTTTTTACTACTACAAATTGTGTTTCTTTAGGATGTACTTAAACTCTTTCCACAATTCCAAATGTGTTAGCAGTATATGGTCTTTTATGAGTATAATATTGTAATCCACCAATCATAGATCTATACCTTATTTTTATAGCGCTAGGTGAATAATCTAAGTCAGACAACTTACATTCAATTACCATAGGTGTTCCATTAGAGTTACAATTTTTCATACCAAATCTCACCAAAAAATCTTTAAGATACTTATTCTGAGATATTAATATTCCATCTTTAAGCTACGCTACTCACGATGCCTGAAAGTATTTCATCTCACCAATCATAGACATCTCAAACTCATTTTTCATCTCATTAGAAAACTTTTTACTTGCCTCGTCATTTCCACCAAAAAAAATATAAAAAAAAAAACCTCAAAAATTAAACAAGTCATCGGAATAATATTATTAATAAATACCTCAATTATAAATAATCTCATTATCATCTACAAAAGCCAAAAACCTAATAAAGCTTATTCTTGGTGGAAGGGGTCTTCTTCTCAACACTATACTATTTTTAAGAAGCTTTCTTAGGCTTACCCCACAATAAAGTCTTCTTCTCCTATTTCTCTTGACCATGATCATGTTCATATTATTGCTACTTGTGTTTCTGTGGGTTGTGAGGTGGCAAGTTCAGATGTTGTTGTGTGCTCCTCTATGTTGACAGAGGCAACCCAAGTTGTCACTATCAGAGCCAGTCCCTCTGTTGGCTCTACTAGTTCTTCTACAACATATTTTCTTATTCTTGAATCATAGGTGATGATTACATTGATTAAGGAGGGGTGAATCCCTATTATTGGAAAACATCATAAGAAATCCTCTCCTCATTTTGATATGAATATCTTCTCTCAAAAGAAGGGAGGTAAAGGAAACTTCTTGTGTTTTCCATGTTTTATTTGGTTGAGGGTTTCTATTCCTCATGGTTGATTGGGACTTCTTTCCTTGGTCTATCTTTGTTATGTCTCTCTTGGTTATTGTTCATCAAATTGTAGTGGACTGTGACCTTTATTTGTTTACCTGGTGGCAGAGATTCTTGTTGGTGGGGTTCTAGATCCCCTTTAAAATATTTTTTTGAGGTTTTAGGTCCCCTCAAAACCTTCTTTTATCCTAAATTAAAAACAAGCCATCAAAATTAGTTCTCAAATACATGGTAGTGTCTATATTTCCTTTCTTAAAACCCAAACTCAATAAATGTTAATCCAATCTAGCACACCAAAACTCTACGTTATTGATTCAATTCATACAATGCCTTCTTTAGCTTGCATACCATGTCCTTGTCTTCAATTTATAAAAAATCATTAGGTTTTTCAACGTAAAACTCTTCCTCAAGTTCACAATTTAGGAAAGATGAGTTGGCATCCATTTGATACACTTTGAAATTTTTGTTAGATTCATAAGCCAAAAACATTCTTATAGCCACTAATCTTGCAACATGGGAAAATATTTCTTCAAAATATATACCTTCTTGTTGTGAATAGCCTTTACATACCAACCTTTCCTTATTCCTTACAACTTCACCTGCTCATTCATTTTGTTCCTGAAAAATCATTTTGTACCAATAACAGTCTTATCTTTAGGTATAGGATTGATTCCCATGTACATGATTTATTTTATTTGCTCAAGCTCTTGTTTCATTGCAATTTTCCAAAATTCATGCTTACATGATTTATCAATACTCTTAGGTTCAACTTGTGAAACCAAAGAATTTTTTTCTCTTGCCATACCTCTTATGATTACTCCTCTGCTAGCATTATTAACGATCTATTTGTTTGGATAGTTCCTTGCAACATATCTTGGTATTCTTTTCTCTTCTATAGGTTCTTCAATCTATACCTATATTCCATCATCTAATTAAAAGAATTGATCATGTTCTTTTATATGAAAAGAATTGATCATGTTCTTTAATATGATTTATCATTGGTCTTTGACTTGTACTAGCCTGATTTGTATCATCATAAAATTCATATTTAAATGTGAGTTGATGCACCAAGTTGTAGTGCCAAAAACATGACACAAAAAACAAAATCCTGAAATTCTAAAAGCACGCATGCCATTTTTTAAATTACAAGTTTTCATATATGGGCTACAAACCTGTGACCGATTCCATTTCCTTTTGCTGCTACCTTCTTTCTCCTCAACAACATGCACATGATTTGTAAAACTTGAAGAATTTTCTCACTCGCCTCCTCAAAATGTCTTCTCATAGTCGGAGATCAAGATCAGGATCACGTATTATGTTTTCTACTCTTGTTTTTGCATTGTTTTATATGTGTTTGTATTGTTTTGTAAGTTTTTACATTGTTTTGTAGGCTTTTTAGTTTTTTTTAAAATTTGTTTATTTATTTAGAATGCAATTGGTTTCTTATAAGGAAATGTGTATAATCAACTGCCAAATCCCTAGCCTAATCAACAAAATCAAAATGAAAACCTTCCACAAGATCCAATTAAAAACCCTCCATAAGATGAAAATCAAAACCCTCCAAAAGAAGAGCAAGAAATTCTGTAACCTCCACCAATTGAAATACCTCCTCTTGGCACCCAAGACAACATAATGAATGAAATAGAAAGAGGGAAAAATGAATTAGAAGCAATCATTGGTAGGTTGAAAGCTTGTGGAAAAACCAATCCTATGAGAGCACAATTGGCATCCTCCCTTGAGTCCATTATGAGACATGTAGCTTTTGTTAGTGGTTAGTTGGATATTTGGCATGTTAAGAGAGAATAACAGAGAAGATATTATGCAAAAGAATTATCCTATAAAGATGTAAGAAAAAAGGACATAGCAAAAGGTAGCATTTGGGCATTGTTTAAAATGCCTAGAGAACAAGACACTATTAAACATACAACTAAAAGGTTCCCCATCCATTGGTGCATATATGATGATATTAGAAATAACTTTTGGGATAGATCGTGAATGGTCTTTGATGCCCCTCCCTGCAATAATCACGAGGTTCCAATGTATTTTGTAAAGAAATTGTATTGTGAATTTGTCCTTGGGGAGATCTCCAATTATTTTGATATGTTAGAATCTCAGGGTAGAGGTGGGGGATCATCATTTGAGAGGTCAAGGGCATGTCGTGACCCTAATATAGTTAGGGAACCTATTGTTAGGCCACAGGGTGAGCATTTGATTATTCCTTCAGTTGTGAAGGGACATGTAGACACTAGTACTCTAGGGACTATCAATGCTTTGATGCAGACCCTCATTCATTGAGCTAGTCCATTAGTTGAGGAGGAGCCTTCTTTGCATCATGGTCACATGTGCACATCATGTGGATCCTTATGTACATTTGGCAGTCATGTTAGAGATAATATGGATGATGGGTTGGTCACTGATGAGTTCCTAAGCAACACATTTGGCATTGACACACTGGTAAATTACAATTATAATAAACTAATTTGATCACATTTTGTATGTACAGTGAATGACTAATTAATTATCATGTCTTGACATTGTTCAAAATTCAGGGTAAGAGTATTGATGACCCTAGTACAGATTCCCCGACCCCATCTTACATCTCATTGATGAGCCGAGAGGTATGTATCTATTTAATCATTTAAATTAATACATATATTTGTTAAGTAATCATATGAAGGATTGAGAAAAAAAATTATGCATTAGTTATCATCAACATTCACAAGGGACTTTGAGCCTAGGCATGATACAAGCTTTGTAGAGGTACATTTGTTTTATATTAATTTAACTCATTTGATTATATTTGTTTCATATTTCATGTTTCATGTAAATAGTATTATATGACATGCAATTTTTCATGTTAGAGACAACTCCTCATCTTTGCCAGTCCATCGATCATGGAGTTGCTGCCGCGATGGCTAGTTCAGAGCCATTGACCAAGGTATGAAAGAGTTTTCTTAGTTTTAGTTGTTATTTATAATAGTTAGTATAGAAATGTCAAATGTTATTTATAAGTGATTATATTGAGTGAATTTTTGTAGGGCCTTGTTACACCCGAGGGTTTGCAAGCCTTTGAGGTGGATGTACAGAGTGACTATTTGATGGTGGTCAGAAAATAATTTATTTTGTGTGTACATATATTTGATTTCAATTTACAATAATTATTGAATCATATCTACTTTATTTGTATCAGCTCTAGTTAGAGAGGAGCCTAAACAAGAGGACGAGTGAGCATCTGAGGAAGACCCCATCATCTCCCTCAATGCAACGACCAAAGACCTCTAGGAATTTGTTTCCTTCACCTCATGGGAAGGAAAATATATAGGGATAGACACACATGTATAGGCATTAGTGGACATATATCTTGGATTTTATGTTAGTGGACATATTCAACATACATTTGATGTATACATGATATTTTATTTTTGATGTGTGACATATATTTGATGCATGACATTATTAGACTTATGACATTATTGGTTATTATAATATATGATATGTTTGTTCATATGACATTATTGGTTATCATAATATATTATATGTTTGTTCATGTATGACATTATTGATTATCATAATATAGTATATGTTTGTTCATGTATGACATTATTGGTTATCATAATATATATCTTTTTTTTTTCGTTTACGTTTTAAGTACATTTCATGTTTTTCATTTTATTGTAATTTGCATTCAAAATGATGTAGAGTGGTCACACCAAAAGCTAGTGGATTCCCAAGAAGAACACTTTTAAGGAAAATTGCCTATTTCAAATGTCTCTACCCAACCCTTCACAAACTCAACCAACCACCTCTCACAATACCCAACACCTCCACTACCTTACACCCTCTAGGTTTCAACATCATAAGGTGTTATACACGTTAGTGAACTTCAAAACATCAATTCTCACAAACAAACCTAAAGAGGCTCTTTCTTGTAGCCCTTCCTTTGAGATTTTAAGGTAGGAAATCAAAATCTCTCCAAAAAAATACCAAAACCAATGAGGGATTAAGATACCCAATACTATGCTTGACTAAATTCCAAAAACATAGACTCCCAACTGTTTAATAAAGCATATAACTTCCAGGCCCAAATCTAGACAAATAGGCCTAAAACATACCTTTGACTAACTCCCAACTCATTAAACTTTCAAATAAAAATAACAAATGAACTTGTTTATAATTTTACCTTACCAAGATCTTACAAACTTCTGACTTTTGAAGTCCTAATTGTTGAGGAGATATAGAAACCTCCAAACCCTTTTTATAATGAGGGTTTCCTTGCTAAATAAGATAAATATTCACAAACTTCAATCTCTCATCTATTCCATCCGTCCAAGATATTGTTCAACTATCTCACAAAGTTCTTTGTATTCACAAATTGAGCAGTAAACTACATGCTTCTTCAGGTTAAATGATCACAGTATCTGTATGTTATCTCTATATAAAGTGGAGGAAGATTTAATGGTTCCCTTGGTTGTTTTAGATCACCATCTTATAAGTTGACACCATACCTTTTTTTCTTATTATGGATATGGTTGAGAATAAGTAAATACCTTCTGATTGCATGAAAAATATAGAGAATCAATAATTGAAAACATGACAGTGGTTTGGTTAGAGTTTGCATGTGTGTTGGAAGGCTTTGAAGACAAGGGTTTGAAGAATCTGCCTTCAACTCAATGACTACGAGCCTGAAAGTCAGTAGTTGGAAAGGTTTTGATAAGGTAATGGAGTATTGAAGTTTTTTTGTTTGAGCTCCTTGAGAGTTTATAGTTTATAGTTTAGTATTGATAGGTGATTGGAAGATTTCCATACCTCACATGAGCTCTGAGAAATGCTTCATCAAAAATTGCATCCCTATGGCATTTAGTGACTCTTAGGGTCAATTTAGTTTGGCATGCCTGAGAATGTTTGAGTGCTCAACAAGATGAAACAATCTTGGGACTAGGGTTTACCTAGCCACCCGGAGCTAATGGAACAGATAGTTTGATCTCACGATGAATGGTGAGAGAGATTCAATAGTTGGCAACTTTGTACTAGCCAACACTACAAGTTTTAGCATCGCCCAAGATGGGGCCAAAAAATCAAAATAGAATCTGGTCTCCAAAAAGAGAGAGGTTATTGTAGGTCTTGGCAACACGGTCCTTTAGCACCCAAAATTGCATCCATACCTTACACGAGCTCTGAGATATGCCCCATCAAAGATTACTGCCCTATGCTATTTAGTGACTCTTAGGGTCAATTCGGTTTGGTGTACCCAACAATGTTTGAGTGCTCAATGGGATGGGATGATCTTGGGACTAGGGTTTACTTGGCCACCCGAAGCTAACAGAACAAACAATTCAATCCCACAATAAACGGTGAGAGAGATTCAATAGTTGGTAACTTTGTACTAGCCAACACTACAAGTTTCAGCATCACCCAAGATGGGGCCACAAAATCAAAATGGAATTTGATCTCCAAAAATTGAGAGAGTTTATTATAGGTCTTAGTAACACAATCCTGTAGCACCTAGAATCACATCCATACCTTGAATGAGCTTTGAGATATGCCCTATCAAAGATCGTTTCCCTATGGCATTTAGTGACTCTTAGGATCAATTCGGTTTGGTGTGCCCATGAATGTTTGAGTGCTCAACGAGATGCGAGGAGCTTGGGACTAGGATTTGCCAGGTCACCTAGAAATAACAAAATAGACAGTTCGATCCCACGACAAATGATGAGAGAGATTCGGTAGTTGGTAACTTTGCATTAGCCAACACTACAAGTTTCAACATCACTCGGGATAGGGCTGCAAAATCAAAAAAAAATCTGATCTCCAAAAAGTGAGAGAGATTATTGTAGGTCTTGGCAAGATGGTCCTATAGCACCCAAAATCACATCCATACCTTACACGAACTTTGAGATATGCCTCGTCAAAGATCGCATCCCTATAGCATTTAGTGACTCTTAGGGTCAATTCAGTTCGACATGCCTAAGAATGTTCAAACACTCAATAGGATGAGATGAGCTTTGGACTAATGTTTTGTTAGCCACCCAAAGCTAATGGAATAGGCAGTTTAATCCCACGACAAACGGTGAGAGATATTTGACAGTTAACTTTGTATTGGCCAATACTACAAGTTTCAACATCACTTGAGATGGGGCGGCAAAATCAAAATGAAATATGATCTCCAAAAGGCGAGAGGTTATTGTATGTCTTGGCAACACAGTTCTATAGCACCTAAAATCACTTCCATACCTTGCATGAGCTCCGAGATATGCCCTGTCAAAGATTGCTACCCTATGACATTTAGTGACTCTTAGGGTCGATTTGGTTTAGCATGCTTGAGAATGTTCAAGTGCTCAATGAGATGGGATGAGATTAGGACTAGGGTTTACCTAGCCACTTGGAGCTAATGGAATAGATATTTTGATCCCACAATTAATGGTGAGAGAGATTTGACAGTTAGCAACTTTGTACTAGCCAAAACTACAAGTCTCAGCATCACCCGAGATGGGGCCGCAAAATTAAAAAAAATTGATCTCCAAAAAGCAAGAGGTTATTGTTGGTCTCAAAAACACTATCCTATAGTAGCCATAATCACATCCATACCTTGCACGAGCTCCGAAATATTCCTCATCAAAGATTGTTGCCCTATGACATTTAGTGACTCTTAGGGTCAATTCTGTTTGGTGTGCCCGAGAATGTTTGAGCACTCAATAGGATGGAATGAGCTTGAGACTTGGGTTTACCTGACCACCTAGAGGTAATGAAATAGATAGTTTGATCCCACGATGAGTGGTGAGAGAGATTTGACAATTGGCAACTTTGTACTGGCCAATACTACACGTTTTAGCATCACCCAAGATGGGGCCGCAAAATTAAAATGGAATATGATCTCCAAAAAATGAGAGAGGTTATTGTAGGTCTCGGAAATAAAGTCTTAATTGCATCCATAACTCGTACAAGCTATGAGATATGCACCCTTAAAAGATTGTTTCCCTATGGAATTTAGTGACTCTTAAGATCAATTCAGTTCAATGTGCCCGAGAATGTTCGAGTGCTTAATAGGACAAGATGAGGTTGGGACTAGGGTTTAACTAGCTACCTAGAGCTAATGGAATAGATAGTTTGATCCCACAATGAACAGTGAGAAATATTCAATAGTTGGAAACTTTGTATTGGCTAATACTACAAGTTTCAACATCACCTGAGATGGGGCCAAAAAATCAAAACAAAATCCAATCTTCAAAAAGAGAGAGAGGTTATTTTAGGTCTTGGCAACATAGTCTTGTAGCACCTAGAATCACATCTATAGCTCGCATGAGCTCCAAGATATGCCCTATCAAAAGATCGCTGCCCTATGGAATTTAGTTATTCTTAGGGTCAATTTGGTTTGGAATGCCTGAGAATGTTTGAGTGCTCAATGGGATGGGATGAGCTTGGGACTAGGGTTTACCTAGCCACTCAGAGCTAACAAAATAGATAGTTCAATCCCACAAAAAATGGTGAGAGAGATTTGACAGTTGGCAACTTTGTACTGGCCAACACTACAAGTTTCAACATCACTCGAGATGGGACCACAAAATCAAAATAGAATCTGATCTTCAAAAAGAGAGAGGTAATTGTAGGTCTCAGCAATATGGTCTTGTAGCAGCTAGAATCACATCTATATCTCACATGAGCTTCTAGATATGCCCGTCAAAGATCGTTGCCCTATGGCATTTAGTGACTCTTAGGGTCGATTCAGTTCAACATGCCCAAGAATGTTTGAGCACTCAATAGGATGGAATGAGCTTGAGACTTGGGTTTACCCGACCACCTAGAGGTAATGAAATAGATAGTTTGATCCCATGACAAATGGTGAGAGAGATTCGATAGTTGGCAACTTTGTACTAGCCAACACTACAAGTTTCAATATCACCTGAAATGGGGCCGCAAAATAAAAAATAGAATCCAATCTCTAAAAAGTGAGAGAGGTTATTGTAGGTTTCAACAACATAGTCCTGTAGCACCTAGAATCACATCTATACCTTGCACGAGCTTTGAGATATGTCCCATCAAAGATTGTTTCCATATGGCATTTAGTGACTCTTAGGGTCAATTTGGTTCGGGTTGCCCAAGAATGTTTGAGTGCTCAATGGGATGGGACAAGCTTGGGACTAGGATTTACTTGACCATCCAAAGCTAACACAATAGACAATTCGATCCCATGACGAACAGTGAGAGAGGTTTGACAGTTGATAACTTTGTACTAGCCAACACTACAAGTTTTAGCATCACCTGAGGTGGGGTTGCAAAATCAAAATAGAATTTGATCTCCAAAAAGTGAGAGAGGTTATTGTAGGTTTCAGAAAAATGGTCTTGTAGCATGTAGAATCACATCCATACCTTGCATAAGCTCTAAGATATGCCCCATCAGAGATTGCTACCCTATGGCATTTAGTGACTCTTAGGGTCAATTTAGTTCGGTGTGCTCGAGAAAGTTTGAATGCTCAACAGGATGGGATGAGCTTGAGACTATGATTTACCTGACCACTTGGAGCTAACAGAATAGATAATTTGATCCCACGGTGAATGGTGAGAGAGATTTGGTAGTTGACAATTTTGTACTGGCCAACACAACAAGTTTTAGCATCATCAAAGATGGGGTTGCAAAATCAAAACGAAATTTGATCTTCAAAAAGTGAGAGAGGTTATTGTAGGTCCAAGTAACATGGTCCTATAACACTTAGAATTACATCTATAACATGCACGAGCTCTGAGATATGCTCCATCAAAGATCACTATGCTATGACATTTATTGACTCTTAGGGTCAATTTGGTTCGATGTGCCCAAGAACATTTGAGCACTCAAAAGGATAGGACAAGGTTGAGACTAGGGTTTAACCGGTCACCCAAAGCTAATAGAATAGATAGTTTGATCCCACGACAAATGGTACGAGGGATTTGACAGTTGGCAACTTTGTACTGGCTAACACTACAAGTTTTAGCATCACTTGAGATGGGGCCACAAAATCAAAATGGAATATGATCTCTAAAAAGTGAGAGAGGTTAGTGTAGGTCTTGGAAACATGGTCAAAGATCGCTGCTCTATGGCATTTAGTGACTCTTAGGGTTAATTTGATTTGACATGCCCAAGAAAATTTGGGCACTCAACGGGATGAGATGATCTTGGGACTAGGGTTTATCTAGGCACTCAGAGCTAACAAAATAGATAGTTTGATCCCATGAAAAATGGTAAGAGAGATATGAGCAAGATATGTATGCATAGGCCATTTAGTGCAAGATATAAGCAAAAGTTGCGAATTAGAAAAAATTGGGTTTTTTTGAGTTTTTGGTCAAGATATCCTAGGCCATTTTAATAGTTTGGAACCTTTTCCAAGTCCTAGAAGTGGAATCTAGTGAACTTTGCAAAAGTTGCATTTTTTGTGCAAAATTGCAAAAGTTGTAAAAGTTGCTTAAAAATGCAAATCTAACTAGAAACCTTCTAACCTTCCAAAATATGTTTCCCATGCTCATATACCCGAGCATGGATAGTTACAACTTCCCAAACCTCCATTTTAAACTTTTTGTAAAAATTGCAAAAGTTGCTCAAGCACCTTTTTGGGCAACTTTGCAACTTTTGAGCAATTTTTGTTGTTTACATATTTAGTTCAAATGGTTCCATCTAGGACTATTCTAGGACCCTAGTTAAGATTCCTAGGACCTATTAGGTAACCAAATACCTTAGTTTCCCATGAATATTCAAAGGTGATGAATTGATAGTAACTGTAAAATGAATGGTGATATGAAATGTCACTTGATATTTATGTAATGAAAGAAAAAAAAGTGAATAAGCAATTGGCTACCATCCACAAATATTTCAAAGACATTGAAAATAATATATTATTCTTTCAAGACAATGAGGTAGTGATTCTAAAAATAAGATTTAAATGATTCCCATCAGTAGCATGGCCAAGAACTACTTTTTCAATATAGTGACTAATAATTGGCCTGACTTCCCATGCCTTCTCATTCCTATGGAGGAAAGCTTAATTTACAAAGGAATATATATAGAGGAATTGAAACTACATCTATTAAATATACAGAGGAAGATATAGAAAACTTTCTTAATAGAGAGAATAATCTGAGAGAAAAGGAGATTTCAGAAGAAAATGGTTATCTTGGTGCCATCCAGGGTATGCCAATTACTAAGGATAAAGAGAAAAAACCTATAGCTACTGGGAAAGAGTGCACATGTACATAGACACAAAAATTTTAGATAGAGAAGTAACAAGTGCTATAGAATCATCCATGGAGCAATGTGAAGTGAAGCCTCAAATTGACTCATTAGTAGGCAAAGAATCTAGTCACACACTTCATTCTAACACCACTTAGAAATGCCTATTCATCAATGGCCTTGCATTTACAGGACTTGGGAAGCTAGGATACTCAAGCTGGGCATGATCCCTCAAACATATATTAATGATCTTAATAGAACAACAAAAATCCCATTGCCAACTTTGGTGAGACAGTCTTACTCCTTTTACAATGAAGGCTAACCATCTATAATCCAAAGTTTTAATTTAGCTAACAAATGGATAGCTTCTCAAGGTACTGATTTCTTTCATGTAGTTCCTAATAAATCTCAAGGTTATCATTTAGGTGACCAAATACCAGGAGGTCCATGATCAAAGAGTATCCCAATCAAAGAGAAGTGGAAATCCTAACAAATTTTCATCTATCATTTCGATGACCAACTATCATCTATAATTGCTTCCAAAGACTTGAGTTTAAATGGAGATTGTTAGTTCCCAAACATGTCGCAGTCAAGTAGATGACCAAGATGTTGCTTGAGTAAAGGGGATACTATTTTACTAAGGTATCTTTATGATCCCACTTGCGTTCAATTACTATTTTTTGAGCGGCTAGCTAGTTGCTTCGGTGTGGGATTTCTGTAATATATAATGTCTTCAAACAAGTACATGCCATTTTTTATAAATATTTTCTATTGTAAAGGATTAGTGAGAAATATCTGTAATGTCCATTTTTGCGACTAAAGAATATAACTATTAATATCACAAAGCTTCCATGTTGTTGTAATGGAGATTATGTGTAATATCATTTTGCTAATTCTAATTTTGTCAATAATATTGTATACATATGTAAGAATAATCTGGTTCACATATATCTAGTTCTTAATTTTCTAACTATTATGAATGACTTATTGCCTTTGGTTTGGAAAAATCTTTGTTGTATACAATACTCAATATTGGTATTCCTTTATATTTTTTATTAGTTAATGTTCATATATGCATATATATCCTTCAATGATGTACCTTTTCTCTATTGGATGCACTTGCTTTAGATTCTCAAAATGATTGTTTATTACCTACTGTAGGGTTGTGTCTTTTCAACGTCTCATCAAGAGTAGCATCTCTTCGATGCATCCCCTACTCTCTCTCTCTCTCTCTATTCAATCTAATGAACCAGCTAGATTTGCTCTACATTTTAATGTCTCAAGTATTGCCTCGTGGTCTGACTCGTGAACCTTCCAAAGAGTCTTATTATGTGGTTTTCCACCATATTTTATCAAGTGGACATTTGATACAACAACAAGGTTCAAATAATGAAGAATCTTCCTCTTTGTTTTCCAATCCTAGAATAACCACAAGTTAGGGTTCTTCTTAGAATATCATCTAAGCCATATGTCAGTTACTAGCAGCACACTGATATGGTACTCTAAACCTTCATCATCTATAACCAAGTGATCCAATTTTTTTTGGCTTGGACACAATGACACAAATAATAATCTATCACTCCTTCATTGTCTTGAGGTGCAATAAAAACAAAAACATGGCTTGTAGTGATAAATGTACAAAGTGCGGTCATTAATTCAAAAAATACTTAGGTAAAAGTTATAAAGTTACATATTAAAATTACAAAGATATATATATATATATATATATATATATATATATATATATATATAACCAGGTTGCACTAGATTAGATAAGCGATCAAATTCAATGGATGAATCCATCTTTACCATTTCCAGTGCTTGTGGGGATGATAGGTGTCAATTGGGTCCAAAATCCATATATCCCATTTGTCCACCTATTCAGTCAACTCACACTCATCCCAATTTTCCTTTGCACATGATTGACAATAGCATGCCATTTTTCGTGTTTGGATACTCCACGAACCTGCATTAGAGCTTCTAAAAGAGTGCAACTCACTTGATCTTGTTAATGTGCAATAATCCTCATATGGTGCAATGTTAATATTATCTATCAACTCAGAAAATCTACAAACTATAGACTCACCTTCCTTACTTGGACCCATTGTAGTGTTACACCACTGGACAATGAATTTTGCATTTGTCAATATTGCTCCATCTTTGTACTTTAGTTCTTCATGAGCTAAGGCTTTTTTGATGCATGTGCCTACACCATCGTACTCTCCCTTTCCATGACCAACCTTTGTGAAATTCCACATATATTGAATTCTAGACAACTTGTGCATCTTGCTCAACTAACAAAACATCTGTGCATTCTTCAATTGAGATGCACAATTGTCTGACCAAATAATATGCTGATGATATGGTATGTCTCTATTAGATAAATCTCCATAAAATAGTTGAAAACAACCATATTTAAACTTTATAGAATGTGATTGATCATCGTTGATGTGAAAATGGTACTCCCTCAAAATCTTCTTGTCATCTTCTACACTTGTAGGTAAATGCATGAATGTTATGTGAACAAATATTGAAACTTATTGAGAAGTATAGTACTTTTCTTGTACCTCATTTTATGGTTGTACCGTGTAGTTCTCTATGAAGTCTACAACCGAAACAATGGTATCTAGTGAAAATGCATCCTTGCACAACTTGAATTACAAATCTAGCCATCGAGCTGTATTTGTATGCCTTGCATACTCATAAATAATCTATTCATGAAAAATCTTCATGAACTCATACATTTGAATCTTTTCAAAGACTAAATCACATCTTTTACCTTATTTCCCATCTTTTAGAGCATATATCAAGTGCTATCTTATATTTTTTCTAATCTACTATTTCATTTTTAGTTGCATGTGTACTATCCATATGTTCACAAGTTGATAAAAGTTGCAAAGAACCACAAAACAAGCATGTAGCATCCAAGCATGATGTCTTGTAAAATTTTTGGCCATCCCCTATTTCACATAAAATGTTGGATATGAATTCCCTTGAAGATCTAGGTGGCTCATTCATGTCACAATCCTGCAAAACAAACTTAGAATACAAAAACATACATATGTGCCTAAAAACATCAAAATGGTTAGAAAATTCAATATGTATCCTACAACAACAAGTTGTGCATGTGTGATTTATCTTCACATAAAAAGGTTTACCCATCTCAAAAAATCTTTGACTTATTTGAATTTGAGGATACAGACCAATAAATTTTGCAAAAAATTGGGTCTGAGTTGAGTTAAAAAAAATTTTCACATGTGGGTCATGATTTTGGCTACCAATCCTCCTTCTTAGAACATCTCTTTGATTAGGGGAAACACATGTATTATTTGTCAAAAAATCTTCAATCAACGATTTCAAAGCTTCACTAATTTTTTTATCCTTTTGTGGTAGTCTACCACTAAATGTCCATAACTCATTTTTTGTTAGATTTTTCAATCTCTCATGCCTTAGAGTACCTCTACTGATTTTCAATGTTTTGCTCATCTTTCTCATGAGTCAAGCTTTTTTCATTTGAGTACTTACTATTATTGATGTAAGTACTCATCTTGTAATATTACTATCTTTGGTGTGTGATTTAGAACCCACTTTGTCATATGCTCTCATTAGATTCTTTAGAATATTTTTTTAAATTTGAATTGTCCATCATTCTTAGCCTAAAAATTTTCATGATAGGACTAAATTCCAAATTCCTTATCTTTTCAACAAATAATTGACATTGACCTATAATATTTAATTCTTCAAATAATAATCTCCACATACAATTAACTTTTCTTTAACAAGTATGCTTGCTAATCTTATGAGACATTGATTTCAAAATGTTAGTATCAATATCAATCAAATATTTTGGTCTTCTAAAACAAATTCTAGAAGGTATTATAATCTCTTCAATTCCCTCAACATTTTGAACATCAACATAAGGTTGAGTGTTTTGCATACCTTGAACTGAAGATGATGTGCCTTGGCAATAAGATGAAAAATATGGAATATCACATACTTAATATGTTGATGTTGTGCCTTCAACATGACATGATGGAGTGTGTACATCACTAGATCTAAAAATTAGCATCTCTTCAACATGAGATGATGACATGACTCCAACATTGGAGGGTAGTGTAGCTTCACAATTCAATTGTCTTCTTGAGCGTAATAGTCTCAGTCATTCTCTTTGTCTTTCCAATTCTTCCTCTTTGTTTCTTTGTATTGACGGTTCTTGTTCCTCTTGGAAAGATAATTTTTCATTATTGCTTAAAAATTTTCTTTGTTCATGTAGCACTTTCATTTTATCTCTTTTAATTGCCAAATCTCTCCCCCTCTCTTCTATTGTTTGAGTTTTTGGTTTCTTCCTTGGCATGATGATGATTTCTATATGTCAAATTATTCAAACATCCGAATCACTTACAATTTGTAAATTATAAATCATTCAAATAAACATATAAATTACAATTATTTTAATGAATACACAATATATATTCAATGACTTGTCAAATTTTTAACTATTTCCAAATAACAATTCATTCAAACATACAAATTTCAATGAATTCATTATATATTAAACAACTTATCAAATTATAATCAAATTTGTCTCTATATATAGTAACAAATAATATTTAAAAAGGACTGCAATAACTTTTTCTATAGAAAGAATATTTAAAAAGCCTTCAAATAGTGTATCCAATGATTGAATTTGGTGTTTGCAAGCTTCAAATAGAATAAAAGAATATTCAAAAAGCCTTCAAATAATGTATCCAATGATTGAATATGGTGTTTGCTAACTTCCAATAGCATGAAACCTATTGGAAATATTATGATAGGTTAAGTTACTGAGAGGGGAGGGGTGAATCAATAACTTATAAAATTTTATCCTTAATTATAAATTAATCCTTCATGTATATTTTGATTTAATTGCATGCATGAAAAACTAAAAACATTAAAGCATATATATAACACTTTTGACACACAATTTTGGTGACCCAGAAACCTTCCAAATAGAAAGTAAAATTGGGGTGGGGATGATACACACAAGCTTTAGTACTGCAGTATAAAGTTGGCTTGTTAAGGCTTACAATGATCACTTCTGATGATCTGCCCTGTTAGGAGCAATAAAGACTACTAGGTCCACCTTGCAAAAAGATTTGCAAACATACAATGAAGTATGCACTTAGTTAAGAGATTTACATAGGACTGTTAGGTCTACCTTGTTAAAAGATTTGACTAATCCACCTATTAGGATGAAGTAGAAGTTGATCTCTGATCCACAACTTGGTTTGATAAATGAGATTCCTCTATATGTACAAATCACCTTTTTGTGATGGATAAATCTTTGCTACTCCTTATACTGTTTTAGCCTTTTTAATTCACTCTTCTTCTCTTCTCTAATGATTACATTACTTCTCTTTGATTATTTGGATGTGATACAATACATTACATATATACCAATCCAATCCTACAATTATAAATTCAGCCACAATACAAGTTTACATAAATATTATGAAGTTGGCCAAAGTGTAGAAAATTGGGTTCTGAAGATTGATTCAGTCAGGTTTTGATACTTGATGTCTACTATCAATGTTCAACATCGTCATGCACTCGGTAAACATAGAAGCTTGGTCTATACTGATCACTTCCAAGTAGTCTTGAACTCGGTCTGCACTAGTGACTCAGCCAATACTGTGAAACTTGGCATATAAACTGAATCACTTGATTCACACTACATAGCTTAGTCAATGCTATCACTTCGAGCTCAGTATAAACTAAGTCACTTAGTTAACACTGGGTAGCTCAATTAACACTAGACTCACATCACATCAAATGTGAACTTGGTAAGCACTGCACAACTTAGTTTGCACTGGCAAACTTGACATACACTACTGATCATCACCATAGTAGTAACTACTCGATGTAAAATGAAATCTGCCCAAAGGACTTAGTAGCAACTATAGAACTCAGTATCAACTGAAATGCTTGGTTAACACTATTAATTATACAATATGCTCAATATGAAATTACAATCTGAATAAGTGTATGTCACTAATAACAAACATGACTGAAATTTCAACAATCTTCCCCTTTGGCATTAGTGAAAAAAACATTTATCATTCAAAACTAAATTAAGAATGTTCAACAACATCTTTATCCATCACCTTATGTCTCCAACTCAGTCGAGTATACTATTTTTGAGATTTTTCAAAATTGGTTTTGTAAGAGATATATTTCTATACATGGTAATACTCCACCGTACGTAATTTATAGTATACTATACATATAATATACATTTTCTCTATAATCTGTAATTTTCTTTCAATTTTCTCCCCCTTTCTCCTTACACCTTATCCGATCTTCTCCCCCTTATATCTTCTTATGTCTTGTCTCCTTTTTTGACATTAATGCCAAACTGTGACAAGAAGTTTGAATGTACCTTCATGATGAGCGCCAAAGTCTTGTCCCAATTCTCTTGTAAGACCTTGCATGTGTGCAATGCAATCTGCACTTTTTCTACCAATTCAATCATGTGGTCTACAGTGGAGAAGTTATTTTCATGGATGAGCATTTTTTAATGTGTAATGTGCTTTTGCAGTGCATCCATGTTAGGGAGAATCATATTTTGAATATCTATCAATGTTGATCTGATTCTTGCTTCTTCTCTGAGCAATTTTTCTTGCATATCTATTATAGATGTGATCTTATTAAAGTGGGTAGAGCTAGAACTTGGGTCAAGTTGCAATTGTTGTGCACTTGCCTTAAGATCCTCATCAATTTTTGACAATTTATCTCTTATTTCTTTTGTGAAAATTGATGTATCACATAGAATACCAAAAAGTAAAGATACATTAATGCAAGAGGTCATCTCTAGAGAGTCTAAAATAGTACATAGTTCTACTTGATGACTGGAAATTTGTTGAGCAATAAGTTCTAAAACTCTATTCTCAAACTTTTTCTCAACTTTCTACAATAATTTGTCCTATCCATCCAAATCTTCATTATATTTCTAGATTGCTTTTGCCAACTAATACAAAATTGGTTGAGAAGTATCAACCTCTATACCTAGAGCCTCTGCTAGAATATTCTTAGCATCTAGAATATTCTTAGCATCCTCAATGATCTTAAACTCCTTATTTTCTTCCTCTCTTAGCCTTTGTTGCTTGGCTTTCTTTTCAAGTAGTTCTCCAAAAATTTGCATTTGATCTGGATTCAGATTTGAGATGTCTCATTTAGGAATGACAATCTCCTCATTAAGATCTATATCCTCTTCCTTTTCTTTTCTTTACCTAAAAAACTTGTGCTCGGTTGAGGCTTGGTCTCAGCATTCCTTGCACTTATTGGTTGTGTACTAGGAATGGAAAAAATTGTTGAAATGGTAGTACTTGTTGCAAAAATGGATACTGCACTCATTAAAATACTAGTAGTAGGAATACCTAATGTAGCCAAAATTGATGTAGAGGGAAGAGCTTGCGTCTAGGTAGATGAAGTGCTTGGCACTACTATAAATGAAGTGCTAAGTTGGACTGGTGCAGAGATTGGCTAAGTGCTTGTGCTTTCAATGCTGATCACAATCAATCCTGCTGAGGCTATCTCTGTGTTTGATGTTATCAATGTTTTACTGGGAGAATGAGGAAGTGAGGCTATGACCACTTCAGTAATCTTCACTGGGTTGGTCTCCGCAGTATCTTGCACATCTTCCTTAGAAGCTTCCTACCCTTGTTCCTCTTCATCATCTATATTATCAAAATGAGTAACCTCTTCATCATCTTTCTCTTTCTGATCATCATCATCCTCATCACTTATACTAACAACAAAATCACTCAGTTTGTGAAGAAGATAAACATTCTTCCATGTGTTTGTAGCATTCTTCACAACATGCTCAATTTCTTTCAATAAAATAAGACAAGTATTGAATCTTAAAGTTAACTTTTCTTCATTTTTCTTCAAAGATTCTTTCACCTCCTTATCATTCAAATTTGGCATGAGTTTCCTTTAGGTCTACTCATATATGTCTTTTTCATTTTGCATTGCATGCTCCCATCTTGGTTTAATCTTGTCCACCAAAGCTTTAGGAATCTGCTGAGTAAGATGATTAGGTGAGTATTTCCACTTACCCATCTTCAATATCAATATATCTTCTATCTTCTTCTGCTCATCAATATTTTTGGTTTCATATTTTAGTGCCTTGAATTTTTTAATTCCAAAACTTGATTTTAATTCTTTCATTCTTTACTCAAATGTGGGTGGAGACCTCTTGAAGATTATGTCTCCTCCTTCTTCATCTGTTTTCTTCCTTGATGATCTTCTTGTGAACACAACAACGTATGTTTTAATAGGCTTGGTAATGATTACCTTATTTTTCTTCTTTAGTGGCTCTTCTTCTTTTGACTTTTATTCATCAGCTACTTCTTCATCCTCACCTTTTCCTTTAGTTAACAGAAGAGTAGAACTAATTTTCAGTTTGGTGATCCTCTTCTTTCCCTTGTTAACTACCTAAGGAAGCTTAATTTTTAGTTCAATTCTGGCCTTTACCTCATCATACCTACCAAAATAAGCAGCCTTGGGATCAACTAGCTCAATTATTAATGCATCAATTATGTCCTTAGTTTCATCAATGTTCACCTCATATCCTAGAGGTTTTACCCATGCAATTCTTGGCCTAATTGCCTGAATATACACCTTGTCACTATCTACCATGAAACATACATCATCTTTATAATCCTCAACTAACCTCCTTGGAATCTAGAATCTATTATTCATTTTCTCCTTAAATTCATCAAAATTTTTGTCCATGATACTTGCATAGTTTTCTCCCATTTTAGCAATCTACTCATTAATTTGATAAAGGACCAACACATCTTTTCTCCAAACAACAACACCTTTTGATGGGAAGAACTTCTGAAGATAGAAAAATAAACATGTCAAAAGTGAACTAAACTTACATGGATTTTTTTTGGAAGTCCCAATGCTCTCCATGTTTTTGTTGAATTGGTTCAATAGTAACTCGACAAGGTCAAGGAAAAGGTTATTCTTGACTACCTTATATGCCAAATCAATTGCTTCGCAAGATACATTGTTTAATCTACTCAAACTATAGATTTTGTGGGCAATGACATGAATACCCAACTTCAATTCCATGTCAATGACACCACTTATCTTTATTCCCCTTCTATCCCACTCGGCTAGGGTTTTCTTCTCTAGGTTAACCTGACCTAGGGTTTTAGTCATTTTAGCTTTTGCCAACATTGGGAGACTAGTGATCCTATGGATCATCTTCTTAGTTACCAAAATTGGTTGCTCCAACCACAACTGACCATTATGCACACAACTAAGGATAAATCTTATCCATTTCACTTGGAAATCCCATGGCGTGTGAGGAATGTGAGTCAAACCTTTTACCTCGAGATGTTGATGCTCAGGTTTCAACACACCATCAACACATAACTCCTTCAAACATTCATCCATCTCTAGTGTACCAATATCTTGAATTTCACATTTGAAATGCAAATAAATATCATTAACTAACAGTACCTTGGGAGGGATTTGAGACTGTGCTCTACTCAGATCTAGGGTTTCCGCAACTATAGGAGTTAACTTAAAATCCAGTGCCTTCCATTCCACACCACCAACCAATATGTTTGAACCTCTTTTCACTTTGCTATTGGTGGATGCCATATTCACTAAGTAGGGTTTGAGAGAATTCAAAAAAAATTGGTATTAATTCACTCAAATCACTTAAATGCTCTTGAAGATCACTTTGTGCAAATAGCTCTTGAAAATTCATGGTGAGAAATGACTTTGATTTCATCCCTTTTATCAAATTTTATCATAAATTCTTGGTACAAATGTTTGCTCAAGTGACAAATTGTCATCCACTTCACTTACATTGAATACTTGGTAGAGTCTTCCATGATTTGGTAATTACATAAAATTGAGTTACTCCTAACCTTACTTGGTAGATTCTATAACCTAACCTTGCTCAATAAGGAAGGAAACTCAATACTAACTAGTTCCTCTTACTTGGTGATCCCTTTGCATCTTGAATGCTGATATGAATCTTTTGATCTGTCAATTGGAACTAATATTAGATGTCTTCTTTAGTAGCCTAGTTTCAGTTCTTCTTTGAGAAATCAAGTGGAAATGGTGGAGTCACCCAATTCTTGAGTGAATTGAACATCATTACTCAAACTTACATTCTTGGTAGACTTTGGAACCCATTGTTATTTCATCTACTTTCTGATGTTATTAGCTTTTTCCTTCTTTTCATCTTCAATTCTTCCAGTATTCATACAGTTCTTGGCAAGATGAAAAATTTATGTACAAATGAAACATCTTTTGGTAGTATCTCTTTTCCTCAAGTGATATTTTTCACAATTCATTCCAATGTGTCTAAATTCTCCATAGTAATGACATCTGCACCTAGTGTTGTAGTCCCAACCAAATATAGTTTTTACAATCTGTTATGCTAGATTCAATAGCTTAGGTTTGTATTCTGATGACTTGTGTCCATGCTTCTTACATTAGTGACATTTGCCTTCAAATTTAGGTTTTTATTTGCATTCATTTGCCCTATGACCATGCTGATTACAAGTGATTGCAAGTAGGTTTATTCTTTTGATCTCCTTACTTGGATGATTCACCTTCTTTTGTATATCCAATTCCTACTTTTCTTTTTGTTTGTAATGACTTTTCTCATTCAACTGATTCGTGTATGCTTGGGATTTCATCATCCTTTCATTGGTTTGCCTTTTAGTTTTTAGATCATTTTGTAATCTTTCATTCTCTGATCTTAGATTCATGATTTTTTCATTTGCATTGGTGAGTTAATTAATGAAGTTTTCTTGCTGAAGGGATAGGTGCTAAATTTCATTGTTCTTACCTTCTATCTCTTCTCTTATCTTGTTTTTCTCTTCCGTGACTTCACACAATTTTACTGACTAAATTTTTTGCTCTCTTCTTAGTTTTCTTACTTCTTGAAGAGTACTATTCTTTTCCAATAGTTCTTAGATTGATTCATCAACTTCATTTGAATTGCTTGAATGGATGTCTTCAATTCTTTCTTCAATGTAGAGTGGATAATTCATCTGGATTGCAAGATCTTTTCTTCTTTTCAGGGATTGAGAGAGTTATTCTTTTGCTTTCTTGAGTTGTCCAATAGCCAATTCCAAATCTAGCTTCTCATTGTCAATAGCCTTGTCCAGTTTGAATGCCTCCATTGCCTTGATCTTTGCTCAAGCTCTTAAACTTTTCTCTAATAATCACAATGCTTTAGAAAAAATTGTTGGAAATATTATGATAGGCTAAGTTACTGAGAGGGGAAGGTGAATCAGTAACTTATAAAACTTTATCCTTAATTAGCAATTAATCCTTCATGTATATTCTAATTTAATTGCATGCATGATAAACTAAAAAACATTAAAGCATATATAACACTTTTGACACTTAATTTTGGTGACCTAGAAACCTTCCAAATAGAAAGTAAAATTGGGGTGGGAATGATACCCACAAGCTTTAGTACTGTAGTATAAAGTTGGCCTTTTAAGGCTTACAATGATTAATTATGATGATCTGTCCCAGTGAGGAGCAATAAGGATTTCTAAGTCCACCTTGTAAAAGGAATTACAAATATACAATGAAGTATGCACTCAGTAAAGAGATTTACACAAGACTTTTGGGTCTACCTTGTTAAAGGATTTGACTGATCCACCTATTAGGATGAAGTAGTAGTTGATCTCTAATCTACAACTTGGTTCTCTGAATGTGATTCTTCTATGTGTACAAATCACCTTGCTTTGATAGATAAATCTTTACTGCTCCTTATACTGTTGTAGCCTTTGTAATTCGCTCTTCTGCTCTTCTCTAATGATAACATTACTTCTCTTCGATTATTTGGATGTGATAGAATACATTACATATATACCAATCCAATTACACAATTACAAAGTTGACCACAATACAAGTTTACACAAATATTATGAAGTCAGCAAAAGTGTAGAAACTCGAGTTTTAAAGATTGACTTGGTGAGGTTTTGATACTCGACATCCACTATCAATGCTTGGCATCGTCATGCACTTGGTAGATCTAGAAGATTAATCCATACTAATCACTTCCAAGTAGTCTTGAACTCAGTCTACATTGGTGACTTGATGAATATTATGAAACTCGACATATAAATTGAATCACTTGATTCACACTACATAGCTCGGTCAATGCTATCACTTTGAGCTCGGTATAAATTGAGTCACTTGGTTAACACTAGGTAGGCCAGTTAATACTAGACTCACATCACATCAACTATGAACTTGTTAAGCACTATAAAACTCAGTTTGCACTAGCAAACTCGACATACATTGAGATGCTCGGTTTACACTGTTGATCATCACCATAGTAGTAACTACTCAACGTAAACTAAAATTTGTCCAAAGGACTTGATAGTAACTATAGAACTTGGTATCAACTGAAATGCTTAGTTAACACTATTAACTATACAATATATTTGGTATGAACTTACAATCTAAATAAGTGTATGTCAACAAAAACCTGTATTTTTTATCAAAACAACATAACACACAACAAAAAAAAAAAGAATATGGATTAGTAGGGACCCAAATTTTTGTTATGACCATTTTAAAGTGTTTTAATATAGTGTGTACGCACTATAGCGTGCATGCCCTCTAAAGTGCATGTGCACTATAGTGAGTACACACTATGTGAAAAATCTCTCCCTATCCTACCCTCTCCCATCCCCCACTCTCTCTCTCTTTGTCCCATCCCCTACTCTCTCTCACACACACTCCCATCCCCTCTATCTCTCTCCCTACTCTCTCTCTCTCTTTCTCCTCTCCCATCCCCTATTCCCTCTCTCTCACATACACACACTCCCATCCCCCTCTCTCTCTCTCTCTCTCTCTCGCTCTCCCTCTCCCACCCCTACTCTCTCTCTCTCTCTCTCTCATCCACCCCTAATATATATATATATCTCCCTCCCTCCCTCTCTCTCTCTCTCTCCCTCCCTCGTACCCCCTACTCTATCTCCTTCTCCCATCTCCTACTCTCTCTCTCTCTCTCTCTCACACACACACACACACACACACACACACACACTCTCCCATCCCCTACTCTCTCTCTCTCATGCCCTCTCCCATCCCATCCCCTACTCTCCCTCTCCCATCTCCTACTCTCTCTCTCTCTCTCTCTCTCTGTCCCTCTCTCCCTATCCCACCTTCTCTGATCCCCTTCTCTCTCTCTCTCCACATCCTCTACTCTCTCATTCTCTACTCTCTCTCCCTCTCTTTGTCTCTCTCTATTGAAATTCAGGCTTTACGAGTGTGTATGCACTAAAGCGCATACGCACTATGCAAGCCTAAATTAAAAGAATGCTTTAAATAGCATGCAAATGCTATTGAGAATACACATTATTTAAAGCTTTGGATTCTTCCAAGCCTAAGGCTTGGTTTCTTCTTGGGGATCCAACCCAAAGGTTTGGAGTCCCTAAACTGGCCTGAGATGTCTTTTGCTGCAAACATACAAAAAATGATTGATTTTTCTTGTGTGCTCTCCTTCAAGTTTCCTCATGGTTGAGCATCGAATAAACTTAGGTTACATGACATTACAGATCTCTATGTTAGCTATATAACCATATAATTTATGTTTTATGTGAACTATTTCAAGCTTTTCAACTATAATTTCTTTTGAATGTATGTCCATTTTCTATAAAAAAACCAACATGTTCTAATTGGGCTATAAATTTTAGCTCGTTCATTGAATTTTGCAACAACTTAGTTTTTTAGAAACTAGACTCCATTCTACAAACTTTGAAATTTTTTTTTTTGATTTTAGATTAGTTTTCAATCATTTCTATAGGAAGCACATAGATATTTCACATTTTTGGGATGTGTCCAATTAAAAAATTCATTAAAAAAAACACATAATAAAATTGCCTAAAAAATTTGGGATAAACTACATAGTGTTAGGCAGCTTTTGAATAGAGCAATTAAACAATTAAAAAAAAAAAGGTTAAAATTTTAGGGGGGCCACACTTTGCACTATGTTATGTTTTTTTTCTAAAAAATAGTACCACTTTCTATGCCCCCCTTTTGTGAGGACCTAAAACTAAACCATTTATAAAAAAATTAGTAGTTTAGAAACTAGATTCAAAGGACTACTACTTTTGTTTTTGTCATATCTTAAAATTTTGAGCGTAACTATCTTCAAATTCTTGTCAAAGTTCAAAAATTGTTGATTTCAAAAAAAATGTGGCCACTTATACCCCACTTTTGGCACAACAACTTGGTGCACTTACCCATGTTCTTTCTTGCAATCTTGCAATCTCTCATCAATCTTGACATTTGCACTCTCAACAACCTTCTTCTATTTAGCCATTACACATTCTATGCACACCATGTTAGTAGGTTTCATGATATTTGGTAGATCTCTTCCAACATTTTTATTAGTCACCTTCACCATGTTATTGACATTTATGTGAAAAAATCTTCTATTTCATAGCCAAATATCATCAATATTTACAACCAAACAATTAATGTGAGTAGGATTCCGTTGAAATACATTATGTCTTGTTCTTGGACTTGTGCCAATAAGTTTTTGATGCTTATCCTTGGTTATACATTGCTTATTACTGAGCTACATATGATATCCCATATGAACAAGTTGTCCTACACTCGAAAAGTTATGTTTCAAACCATAAACAATGTATACATCTTCAATATTAGTTTTACCATCAAGTATAATACATCTTTTTCCCTTAATATGACAAGGTTCTTTGTTTCCAACTTTGACTATACCTCCATAATAACTTCTACATGAGCAATAAATTTATCTATGTCACCTGTCATGTGATGTGAATATCCACTATCTATGATCCAATCTGATTTCTTATTCTCTACATGTGAAATAAGTGAGTTTTCTTCTTTAACAAGACTCTCTTCCTTAACATAAAAAAATCCAATTTTATCTTAATCATCACTATTTAAAAAATTAATCTCTTTAACTTTAATTTCATCATCACTTGTATGTAGACACTCCTTAAAAATATTTGATTTGTAAGGTCTAGGTTTAACCTAAGGTTCCTTCTTAGGACATTTATAAGAAAAATTACCAATTTGTTTATAATGCAAACAAGTAAAAGGAAGTTTATTTCTAAATATACTCTTACCTTTAGGTTCCCTTTTTGCAATTAATGATAGAAGCTTGTCTATCTTCTTCCGTTCTTCCTTGATATCTTCCCAATCACATGCATAATCTCCATAGCTTCCATAGATGCTTGCACTATTGGTTAGTACCTTTTTATCCTTTTGTGTACTAGCTCTAAAAGTAGTTTAAACTCTAGGAAAATAGCTTTTAGTCTACTAGATTCAAAAGCTTGTGATCTCCCAATCAATATTTCTCTATTAAAACATTCCATAAGAGAAATAACTTCTTCAATGGTATTTACCTTGTTGTCATAAGTAGGAGTCAAGGATCTGATAATCTTTGAACAAAATTTATCTTTTGATATAGTTCCTCGAAACATTTTTATTATTGTAGTAATCTTAATAATTCTTGCATCCTAACATTCTCTTAGATTCTGAATTTTGTAACCTTTCTTTCTTTGCATGTCAACATATAATTTTAAACCTAGTCCAAATATCATAAGTAAGATCAAGATCTTTTACCTCAATGAATTCAACTTCAAAATTCGATGAATGAGCTAAAATCTACAAACTAGTTAGTACATGTTGGTTTTTGACAGAAAATGGACATACATTCAAAATAAATTATAGTTGAAAGGCTTGAAATAGTTCAAATAACACATAAATTATATGGTTATATAGCTAACACAGAGATATGTAATGTCATGTAACCTAAGTTTCTTTCCGGTTAACCATAAAGAAACTTGAAGGAGAGCACACAAGAAGAATCAATCATTTTTTGTGCATTTGCAGCAAAACACATCTTAGACTAGTTTAGAGACTCCAAACCTTTGGGTTGGATCCCCAAGAAAAAACCAAGCCTTAGGCTTGTGTTGGTACCCAATGTAGACCCAACATTTACAATTCTCAATTTAAGGTCTTGAACCTCTTTGAACCAAAGTTCAAAGTAGTTTGAAGTGCTTCAAAATGCAAATTTTTCAATTCAAAAAAGTTTAGAGTCCATGTTCAGTTTAATACCTAAATTTAATCTCGGTTCATAATTCAAGTTCATATTCTATTAGTTCAACAGTTTCAAGAAAGTGCAATACCATAGATCAAGATTGTGGAGATCTAGTCCAGTGATCCAAAGGTCAAGGGTCCAAAGTTCAAGTCTTGTGCTACAGATTCACTAGTTTAGAGTTCCAGAGATTTAAAATCCAATTCAAATGCCTGACAGGTTCAATGATGCAGGCTTAGCCCAAATGATCAAATTTAATATGTTAAGTTCATTAGTGTGGAAACTTTTAAAGTTATTACATTCCATTATCTATAGAACTAGCACATTCTGTACTTCATGAAGGAAGTTTAATATAAATTATAAGTGTCATTAGATCACATATTTAAGGAATGGACATACACCATACAAGGTGATCAATGATATTCTTGATGGGCACACATTAGAGGTATGCCTTAATTCTGAACAACTGATAAAGTGCAATCACAACATATTGGGATCGAAGGTAGGAAAAACCAAGTGGATGATGGTACCAACCATCAAAACTAATCCTAAAATCTAAGTGGAGTTGGAGATAACATGCAAAGTGTCTAACATATACCCGAACCCATTGAACTTCTCCCATTTGAGGTCATGAATTTCATCAATATGCAGAGACATAGTGTTCAACACAAACATTAACTGCAGAAAAATCATCGGGTGACTTGGTTGTGTGACAAGTAGATTTACATGATGTGGGCTACACATTAAGTTGGGAATTTGGTATTTTGACATCTTGAACATTTTTATGTGGTGTGTTAGACCCGAGCACATTTTTATGTTGACTTTGGAATGGAAAAATGGTGGCAAACTGTACGATAGAATGCTCAAAGCCAGTACATAGCCTATGTTTGCAAATATTAATGAAGGAATTTCTAAAGTACTAGAAACATAAAAATTGACATAGGTAGTTGAAAGGGAAATTGCCTGCCAAGTATTCAACATAACAGGAAGACACAACTCTTCATACCTTATGTGGAAAGGAGATTAAGAAGTCATGTGTATGAAATAGATGCCAAGTTCTAACTATGGCAATGAAGAAGCCAAAGTCACTGAAGGATATAATTCTTTGCAGTCCCAAATGAAATGGTTGTGATTCTTTGTTATTTACATCAACATTGGACCTTTCTTGATGATAAGAAGAGGAGCCAGCCAGTAAATAATTATGCTCGGGATGTCGACCTGCAAATAACCAAAAAAAGGGGGGGTCAACATCAAAATTTATTTCTCATATCTTCCAATATGAGCTCAGTAGTCTTGAACCATGGAGGATAAGATCTTCACTGTGACCTATGCCAAAACAAAGCCTTCATGTCTCTATGTTCGGTACTACACGAGTCAAATGGGAAGAGGTAATGATTTAGAGGTCATGAATATGAGAAAGGAAAAAGCATGGACATCATCTACTCATGGTATCAATCATGTGGTAATCTTATTTTTCTCATCATGCTTCATGCTTCCATAGTCTTCCACAATTGTGCATGAAATGTTTGATGAAATGCCTATGATCAGAAAGCGAGCTATACATGGAGGAGCTCATTTCCAAAGGGATTCGATAACAATTTGGGCACATCAATGTATGTGAGCCACATGCCATCATCTAAGTCCATCCCAAGAGGTGTCTTTAGAGTGTGTCGACTTACCAAATGGTCTGGCAAAAATGATACCATAGCATGGTCGTGACTACTTGCGAAGGTCACATGGATTTTAGCTGTTGCGATATCATATGCATGACTGGATTATGATCATGGTTTTCTTGGATTTTGAAATCATTTTCAATGTTATACATCCATTTTACTACTTTGTTGGGAAAGATATGATGACAGATCTTAGATATGACAACGTTAGAACTAATGTGATTTTCCATGGCTCGCAAAAATGGGCGTCCAATTTGAAGATTCAGATAAACATGAATATTTTCATCACCAAAAGCAGAGGAAACATACTAACTGTCTTTATCATTGAGATAGCCTAAATACACTGCCACAACTTATAAAGGAGGATGGTCATTTAATCATGATGCATAATCTCTGATCAAACCTGGCATGTGGGAGAACAATTATGTTCTAAGATTCAAGCTCACAAGTGCCCCCATGTGTGTGGAACAAGGATCAACTGATGATTTTTGACAAATTCCAGTGAAGATGTTGACAATACATGACATAAATGCATACATTGATTGTCGTGTATTACCACAAAGAAAGGAACTTGATATCACTCTACGTTGATGCCTTTTCCAAATTAAAGAAAATAAATTGTAGTTATAAGTAGATTTAAGTGGTTGAGTTTGCATAAAGATCATGCCCTCTTTCACCGCAAAAATCAAGGACAGGTGTGGAGCGAAGTGTCCATAATCTCATAAGAATTACTTGACATTTTTTGTGTAGTGTCATTAATCAAAAGTCTCCAAACATTACAGGTATAGGAAAACCATGTAAGTAAATCTCATATCACAATAATATTAAAAGGCTATTAGGTATGGGAAGGTTTTCAGAATGAAGTAGAGTGAAATGTTAATAATTAACCTTTTCAAGAATCAGTTAATCAAACTGAATTGAAATTGACAGGGAAAAAGATAAATATGCATCATAAAGAAGAGTTAGGGGTTCCATTTTTATTTTCGAAAGGACAGACTTGGTGCTATAGCAGAGGGAGTTTTTTAGTCATTCTTCTTTTTTGAGAGTGAAGAATAGAGTCTTCATTCATTTTTCTAAACTATGTATTAGAAAAAGAGGGAAAATTTTGATTTTAAATGTAATGCAGGGGAGGGGATTTGTGTTTCCTTTAGATTTTTATTTTGATGCAATGCGTAATAAGATCTTTGTTATCTTTTACACTTTAGAGAAGGGAGATTTGGAAGATAATTGTATATCAAAACTTGGAGTTTGGGCAATTTTCTTCCCACTAATTGTGATCTTTGTGTGGCTCTCAATTTTCTCTAAATGCATTTAAATGTTATGATTTCCTGAATACATTTTGATTTCAAGATATCTTTGAAGCTCTAATTCTTCATTTTCTTAGAAGGATGGAAGATACATTCTTTGCTTTGTTCTCTTTGTAATGTAGCATTCAGGCAAATGAACTTTGTGTCATTTTCTATTGATTTCCATTTAGTTAGTTAATCTTTCTGCATCTACTTCATGTTTACAAATAGATGTTTGTAAACCTTTTGCGCTTTTTGGTTAAAAGCATCTGTATTTGTAGTGTAGTTGATTTATTGTACATCCTACACGAGGAGCTATACCTGAGTAAATTTGGAGGGTGCTTATGCTTTTCAATAGCGAAGTGACCCAACTATTAGTGCATATTCAGTCTTCCTACTTGGGCTTTTAGAGTTAATTTGTATTTATTTCCTTGGAGGACAATCTATTCACTAATAGATTTTTGGTGACTCTACAAGGGAATAAAAAACGAAGATTTTAGTGCCTAAAATTTGTTTCCTTAGTTTTATGATTATCTCCACATGTAGGAGATTGGTGACTCTATAAAGATCATGCTGGATATAAAAGCTATGAGAAGATCAAGGCCAAACCCTTCTCTCCTAGAACTTTATCAAATTGATGATAAAGTGTTATGAAAATTTGTGAACAACTTTAAAGAAAGCATTTCTCAGGCTATTTAGAATAATATAAGTCTCAAAGATGATGCTTCATCTTGGTTGCTATGGAAAAGCCTCTGCGCGAGATTTCATAAGTTGAAAGACTCGCAAGAGCTTGAGGAGAAAGTGTCTTGGTTGAAGAAACATTTGGAGGTGGATGATGATGAAGCCCTAGTTATACCTTCAAACTTCATCTCATGCAATTATTCCATGCTAAGTGAGAAAGGGTAAGCACTAATAATGAAATCTTGCCTCAAGATCCTTCTTCACCTCATTTAGAAAGTTTTACAGTTGAGGATCACAATGATCATCTTTTTCTTCAAGATTCCATTAAAATCATGCCTTATCATGCCTTACCAAAATATGAATCTTTGGATGTCATGAGAGATTGTGAGAATAGTAGCTCTTTATATGTGAATGTTGAAAAAGACCTTTTTCTAGAATCCTTTCACTTTGGAAATAATGCAGTAGCAAACCTTATTGTTAATGTTGATTTTAAAGATGGTGCTGAAATTTGTCTTGAAAGAAATTCTATTGTGACTGAATACTTGGCCAAAGGGCTGAATCTGGAAACAAAATTGCAACAATAGGCTTTCTTACTTTAAGAAATATTATAGCCTCATGAAGATCAGATAGGGGTAGATAAAGACTTTCAAGTTGAAAGTGAAAACCATGGCAGCAATGACAATGAAGATAAAGAAGGTTGTTAGTTGAAGAGGAAAAATCTTTGGTGATACCATCTTACTCCACCTCCCAAAACCCTTCTATTCTTGCTGATTATGTTGACACTCAAGAAAAGAATGTTTTAGATTTGGAAGTGATGACAGTCACCTCATTTCAGAAGTTCCTATTTGTGAAAAACTTGATAACAACATGGTATTAGAATATCAATCTTTCACTTTTAATGAAATAGATGAAAATGATATTGGTCATCTTTCTTTGAAGAGTCTTCTTCATGAAAAATTTCAGAATAACCTATAGTTTGATATTGAATCTTACACTTTCATGGAAAATGAAAATGATTCCTCATGCTTGAAAGTCCATAATCAGACCATGGAAAGATCTGGTTGGTTTGAAGATGAAGTTTTTAATGATGACAAGGTGAAAGTACATGCTAAAAATCTATCTAAAGAAAAAGGTGCTAAAGTTAATACTCAACCCATAGATTACCCAACTAAAATAGGGAGGGGAACACTACTTGAGCAGGAAGAAGAAATCATAAGCAAGTTCTTATTGTCTCTTCAGCTAGAAGACCTTTCTCAGTTAGCTCATTTGATGTCAATCTAACCCTTCATAGAGATAAGGTAGAGATGTCTTTGGATGAAAGTCTTCCTGCTTAATTTCTTGTTTAGAAAAAGATGTATGAAGCTGACTTCCAACCAAAATGCCCTTCTCAATGAGGAAGAAGAAATTATAAAAATATTTCTATCATCTCTCAAACCAGATCATTCCTTTGATGATGACTCAGGTATTCATTCAAATCAGATCAAGAATGAAACATTCATATTTTTTCTTTTCGTTCATCTATGTAAGGTTTTGTAGATTTGAATTGTGGAAGTATTGTTGGAAAATGTGATGGCACTTTGTGAAAAAAAGAGAGGAAATGTATTGCATGCCTGATGAAAACTTGTTTCCTGAAAGAGATGAAGAAATCACATACCCAAGGATTGATCCTATGTTAGAGGAAGCATCCCTTTGTTTGCAAACTGATCATAATGCTAAAAGTCATATGTGAAAGGTGACTTTTGAGGACAACAATTTCAAACATTGTACACCACCTCTTGATGAAGTTTCTATTTTTCATTTTTTCAGTATAAAATGATATCTGATCTGATGAATGTAGAAGATCATTTCTTGGATGAAAAAGAGTGCTATGATGAGTTACGGTTGTTCGGGAAGAATTTCTTGGTCAACATATGTATGTATGCTTTCAGTTTGAGGTTTGGCATTGAAGAAGTTGCTAGCTGACAATGGTGTTGGGCTGCTCAAATGAGGCATGGTTTGTTGATGCAAAAAGGCTCCTAATTCTTCTAGCCGATAAATGGATTCATGTGATTCTTTTTCTTTCTTCTATTTCTTTTGGTAGGGTCTCTTCTTACCTATGTATATATTTTGTAAATATTCTTTTGGTGTGTGTAGTGTTAGTTTGAATAATGTGTAAGCTTCAGGCTTGCTGGTAGTTTAGGTGTTTTGGTTAGTTGGTTTTACCCTACTCCCCTCCACCCCCTCTGCAAGTAGCTCCCAATTTTATTTTCTTGGTGACTCTTTTTGCCAAATGGATAAGGCACTCATCTTCCACCAGAGATTGCTGGAGTTCTATGATTTTGTATCAAAATTAGTTCCATAGTTAGAGCCCCTGTTAGTATCCAATGTAGACCTGGTATTTAAAATTCTTAGTTTAAGGTCTTGAACCTCTTTGAACCAAATTTCAAAGCAGTTCAAAGTGGTTCAAAATGTGGATTTGTCAATTCAAAAAAGTTTAGAGTCCATGTTCAGTTTAACACCCAAATTTAATCTTGGTTCATAATTCAGGTTTAGATTCTATCAGCTCAACTGTTTCAAGAAAGTGCAAAAGTATACATCAAGATTGTAGAGATTCGAAGGTCAGGGGTCCAAAGTTCAAATCTTGTGTTAGAGATTCACTTGTTTAGAGTTTTAGAGATTTAAAATCCAGTTCAAAGGCCTGACAGGTTCAGTGATGCAGGCTCAACCCAAATGATCAAATTTAGTATGTTAAGTTCATTAGTGTGGATACTTTTAAAATTATTACATTCCATTATCTGCAGAACCAACACATTCTGTGCTTCATGAAGGAAGTTTAATATATATTATAAGTGTCATTAGATCAGGTATTTAAGGAATGGACATACACCATACAAGGTGATCAGTGATATTCTTGATGGACACACATAAGAGGTATGCCTTGTTGAGATAATGGGTGTTGCACACATTGCATAATATTGTTATTTTATTATTTTATTTTTATTATGTAATGTTGTACCTAGATGGATGTGCAACATGTAAAGATTCTCATGGAATATTCTTGATGAGTTGTACTGTAACATTGTGATAATATTTCATGTAATTATTTAATATTGGGGGAAAGAATTAAATGCCCAATATTAAATGTGGGGTCAGTGGGTTAGGTAGCACATGGTTTTAGCACATGGTTTATGTAATACCACTTAGTGGTTTTGTGAGACTTGCTACTATATAAGCAGTCACAAGGGTAGTTTTTGTATAGAGAGAGAGAGAGTGACAAGGAGAAGACAAAAGGCAAGAGTCGAGCGGGACAAGGCTTGATAGGTTAGCCAAGGGAGCATTTGTGAAGGTTGAAAGCATGGCATGGGATGTGTGGATTCATGCTTGTTCACATAGTTTGCTCAGTTGTGGCTATGGCCATGAAGGCTTCCATGGTTGTATGGCAATGGTATTTTTGCTGAATAATACATGGTGATGGATGCTTTTGGAGGCTGGATTTTTCCCTCGATGAGGGTTTCCCAGGGTATATCTTGTGTCACAATTTTGTGGGTATGTTGTCTATTCTCTTGCATGTGGATTTTAATTTCGTGTTTATTTTAGATCTATTATGGGTTATGTGGAAATAGTTATATTATTTGTTGTCAAGTTTTCTTACAAGTGGTATCAGAGCTATGGTTTTATTATTTGTAACCCTAGATTGAATCCATGAGAATGCATGAGAGGATAAAAGAAAGGGCAAGATATATGAATGATTTATTGCAAATCTGAGGGTTTTGGATTTTCTGTTATGATGGGATGTTAAAAGATTTGGTCATGTGAAATTGTTGGATAAAAAGATTTTTTCAGATGTTTCATTTAAATGAGGGTTTTGGGGGGTAGCTTGCAGAAATGACCTCCTGGGTAAAAATAGACCTCACCATTGGATCCGGCTCAACATTTTCATAAATTTTGATATATAATATGCCCTAGTTTGGCCATGTTTAGAGAAAATGAAAGAGTTTTTTGGTTTTAGCCCATGATGGCCATCAAATTTAATCCCGTCAGAATTTTCGTCACTGAAAAAATAAAAAATGAAAAATCGTACTGAAAATGGTAAAAAAACTGTCTTAGTAAAACGGCCATAACTTTCTCTCAGAATATCGGATTTCAGAGTTCTTATAGGCGTTGGAAAGCTAATTCAGAGCACTACAACATGAAATAGGTTTGGCTCTATGATTTTGAGATTTTGGTAGGTTTTAAGAGCCCTAAAGTCAAATGTTGTTTATTTTGAGCATGGATTGGGGCATAACTTGGGCATATGGAGTCGGATTTTGGACTTCGAGTAGTTAACGGAAAGCTCTTGGAGAGCTCTACACATTGGTTCAGATTTGGTGCAGGTTTGACATGATTTATTTGTTGATATATTGATCTGAACAGTTTATAGGTATATTTTAACTATGGTAACATTGTGAGTTTATGGCATTGGAGATTTAAGTTTTGATGTCATTGTATACTCAAGTTTGGTCTCATGATGATATAGTTATTAGTGTTTGGTTTAGATATGCATGATGACTTGTTGGATCTACAAGTTGTGCAGTGTTGTAAGCGGTCTATACTTATAGGTTGCATTTATAGCTTGATTATGGGTTGTCTTTGCCCATTGATCTTTCATTATTGATGCATATTCAGATTGGTGGCTTGGATTTGGGTTGTCTATGCCCTAAGTCACATGATTTTATCTTCATGTTGAAGGGATGAGATGTTGTTAACAGGTACAATCATGGTGGAGGATTGTGGTTGACTATTTTATGCTGATAGGTTGGACATATTGAGAGACAGATGCTCGGTTCATGGATGTGATCATGGTGTCATGGATTTTGGCATGACATGATTGGATATACAGGTACATCCTTGATCTTCATTAGCTTGGATTTTTTGATTTGGTTATGGTGGTATATCTTCTTGGTTGAGGATCATGGTTATTTGGTTTCTTTTGAGGAGCTCATGATGTGCACTTTGAGTTCTTTGATGGCTTGATGCCTTGGTTGATTCTCATGGTTAGAGGATGGTTTTTCATCATTATGTCATGGATAGCTTGGATACATGGTTTAGTGGGAGCTTGTGACAGTGATGGGGTGACAGTGCAGGATTAGTTCCTGGTTTGGTTTATATCTTCTTGGTTTGGAGAGGATGGATTTTATGATGCCATAGGTGACTTGGTACCACAGTTGAGTGGGAGTTGTTGGCATTGATATATTTATTAAGTGTTTGCAGATGTTGGAGGTTTGTCTTAGATCCTGTTTCTGTAGAAGCGTCTTTGACATTTGCATGGTGCACTTTTTATCTTCATGGTGTGTGAAGATGGTTAAAATCTTGAGGACTCATGGAGTTCTTGGTTATCCTCATGGTGTATGAAGATGGTTCTTCCTGGTATGTGGAGATGGTTTTTTTCATGGTGTGTGGAGATGGTTGCATCTTGAGGACTCAGAAGGTTCTTGGCAAAGGTGTGGTTTATGCTTTTATTTGGCATGTTATCCTTGGTGTGAGGATGGTTTCATTATTATGTCATGGTATACTCTTGATACGCATTTAGAGTTGTGACATGTTATGGTGTGTTCATATGGAGCATGTTATCTCTTTAGTTGAGATGGTAAGATCATGTTGTCATGTTTATGTTCCTGAGGCCATGGTTGGAACTTTGACATTGATCTTGGTTTAGTTTCTTGGTATTGAGTACACTGATCATAAGCTGGATACTTCATGATATTGCTATGTTGCATTTGGAGTTGGCATGGATTGATTGGTTACAGGTGCTCATGGATACTTAGAGACGGTGGTGACGCTGATTTCTCTTGGATTAGAGAAGTATTTGTTGGGACGGTTGATGGTTTCAGCAGGAAGTCCGAGGGGCAGTCACCTGATATGGACTTGAGAGGAGATTTTTCTTAGATGAGTCTTGGTTGGAGACTTGGGTATCTTGATGAGCATTCTCATTCCCCACTCTTGGTCTACTCAGCGATTTGCTACTTGAGAGGTATAGCCCATTTTTTTCTCTCACTTGCATTATATTTATGCTTATCTTTCATGGATATGGATCTTGAGCTATGGTACATGAGTTAGTTCTGGAGGGTTCATTTGAGAGATGGTTTAGTAGTGGTTATCTCCATGTGCATATGTTGTTATGCTGGTTGAGTTTGGGAGATGGTTTTATATTGGGCATATTCATTGGATTAGGAATGGTTATTTCTTGGTTTAGGAATGGGTTTATTGAGTTTGATCTTCTTGTGAGAGGCTTACATCCATGATTAGTTATATGGTATGGTTTGGCTGTTGTTGAGGCTTCTTGTTGGGGTTTAATGGAGGAGATCATACTTGCACAGTTTACATCTAGAGGTGTGTGTAGAAAGACATGATACAGGTTATGATTTGCATGGTTTCTCTGGTCTCGGTTATCTTCCTGGATGTTCAATTTTGCCTACATTGGATTTGAGATTGGTTAGAGATTGTGATCACTGGTTTGTGCTCATGTATGTCATGTGAGAGATGACATGGTTATTCCTTTATCTCTTTCCTCTGTTGGTTGTGGTGAACTTGGGAGAGCATTGGAGACTTGTCATGAGAGTTATTCTTGCAGGATATTGGTTTATGTATTGTGGATGTCCTTGATACTACATGGATTCACTTCTTTGAGATGTGTTGAGTGGATTGGTTATAGATTTGGCATTATCTTTTGCAGTGGGAGCTTCTTGGTATATATGTGGCAGGTATTGCTCTTGAGGCTTGTGATTGTAGGTTATAGATTGGATATGTCGGTGATATGAGATTCACTTGTTATACCTTTGAGGTATGGATAGTTGGATGGGTTTGGCACTTTGTTGTGGGTGCTATTTCAGCTATGGATATTTTGACAACTACGGATACATGTGATTACCTTTGGATCAGGTTTTTTCTGCTTAGAATTTTAGTTGGTATAGGATTTTATGATCTTCTAATGTGACAGGTTGGGTGGCTTTCTCTTTGGATGGCTTCTATGTATGTCCAGTGGGAGTGGCATAATAGGAGGTGAGATCATTCATGTTCGAGATGCTGGATACTTTGATTTTGTTGCGGGTACCAAGATGGAGCACTTGGTGTATTTTGATTCATGATGGTGAATGTGCTGGTAGGGATTGTTCCCTTGTTCATTTATGTGGCTACGGATTGACCCTATGCAATGTATACAACAAGTGGGAGATTGTTGAGATAATGGGTGTTGCACACATTGCATAATATTGTTATTTTATTATTTTATTTTTATTATGTAATGTTGTACCTAGATGGACGTGCAACATGTAAAGATTCCCATGAAATATTCTTGATGAGTTGTATTGTAACATTGTGATAATATTTCATGTAATTATTTAATATTAGGGGAAAGAACTAAATGCCCAATATTAAATGTGGGGTCAGTGGGTTAGGTAGCACATGGTTTTAGCACATGGTTTATGTAATACCACTTAGTGGTTTTGTGGGACTTGCTACTATATAAGCAGTCACAAGGGTGGTTGTTGTATAGAGAGAGAGAGTGACAAGGAGAAGACAAAAGGAAAGAGTCGAGCGGGACAAGGCTTGACAGGTTAGCCAAGGGAGCATTTGTGAAGGTTGAAAGCATGGCATGGGATGTGTGGATTCATGCTTGTTCACATAGTTTTCTCAGTTGTGGCTATGGCCATGAAGGCTTCCATGGTTGTATGGCAATGGTATTTTTGCTGAATAATACATGGTGATGGATGCTTTTGGAGGCTGGGTTTTTCCCTCAATGAGGGTTTCTCAGGGTATATCTTGTGTCACAATTTTGTGGGTATGTTGTCTATTCTCTTGCATGTGGATTTTAATTTCGTGTTTATTTTAGATCTATTATGGGTTATGTGGAAACGGTTATATTATTTGTTGTCAAGTTTCCTTACATGCCTTGATTCTAAACAATTGATAAAATGCAATCACAATATATTGGGATCAAAGGTAGGAAAAACCAAGTGGATGATGGTACCAAGCATACAAACTGATCCTCAAATCCAAGTGGAGTTGAAGATAACATGCAAAGTGTTTGACATATACTTGAACCCATTGAACTTCCCCCATTTTAGGTACTGAATTTCATCAATATGCAAAGACATAGTGTTCAACATGGGCATGAACTGTAGGAAAATCATCGGGTGAACTAGTTGTGTGACAAGTAGATTTACATGATGTGGGTTACACATTAAGTCGAGAATTTGGTATTCCAATATCTTGAACTTTTTAGCTTTAGTATGTGGTGTGTTAGACTTTTGTGTTGACTTTGGAATGGAAAAATGGTAGCAAACTGTGTTATAGAATACTCAAAGCCAATACATAGCCTATGTCTGCAAAAATTAATGAAGGAATTTCTGAAGTACCAAAAACATAAAAATTGACATAGGTAGTTGAAAGGGAAATTGCATTGCAAGTATTTGACATGATAGGAAGACATGACTCTTCATACCTTACATGGAAAGTAGATTAAGAAGTCATGCATATGAAATAGATGCCAAGTGCTAACTATGGCAATGAAGAACCCAAAGTCACCGAAGGATATAATTCTTCACAGTCCTGAATGACATGGTTGTGATTCTTTGTTATTTCCATCAACATTGGACCTTTCTTGGCGACAAGAAGAGGAGCTAGCCAGTAAATAATTATACTCAGGATATCAACCTGCAAATAACCAAAAAAAGCGGGGTCAATGTCAAAAATTTTTTCTCGTATCTTTGAACATGAGCTCAGTAGTCTTGAACTATAGAGGATGAGATCTTCACCATGAACTATACCAAAACAAAGCCTTCATGTTTCTATGTTCGGTTCAACACTTGTCAAATGGGAAGAGGTAATGATTTAGAGGTCATGAATATGAGAAAGAAAAAAGCATGGATGTCATCTTCTCATGGTATCAATCATGTGGCAATCCTATTTTGCTCATCATGCTTCGTGCTTCCATAGTCTTCCACACCTATGCATGAAATATTTGATGAAATTCCTATGATTAGAAAGTGAGCTATACATGGAGGAGCTCATTTCCAAAGGGACCTGATAACAATTCAAGCACATCAATGTATGTGAGCCACATGCCATCATCTAAGTCCATCCCAAGAGGCACTGTTAGAGTGTGTCGGGTTATCGAATGGTCTGTCAAAAATGACACTATAGCATGGTCCTAACTACTCACGAAGGTCACATGGAGTTTAGCTACTGGGATATCATATGCATGACTAGATTATGATCATGGGTTTCTTGGTTTTTGAAATCATTTTGAATGTTATACATCCATTTTACCACTTTGTTGGGAAAGATATGATGACAGATCTTAGATATGACAATGTTACAACTAATGTGATTTTCCATGGCTCGCAAAAATGGGTGTCCAATTTGAAGATTCAGATAAATATGAATGTTTTCATCACCAAAAGCAGAGGTAACAGACCAGCTATCTTTATCATCGAGATAGCCTGAATACACTGACACAACTTATAAAGGAGGATGGTCATTTAATCATTATGCACAATCTCTAATCAAACTCGACATGTGGGAGACCAATTATGTTCAAAGATTCAAGCTCGCGGGTGCCTCCATTTGTGTAGAACAAGAATCAACTAATGATTTTTGACAAATTCTAGTGAAGATGTTGAGAATACATGACATAAATGCATACATTGACTATCGTGTATTACTACAGAGAAAGGAACTTGATATCACTCTAGGCTGAAGCCTTTTCTCGAATAATAAAAAAAAAAATTGCAGTTATAAGTGGATTTAAGTGGTCGAGTTTGCATAAAGATCATGCCCTCTTTCACCCTAGAAATCAAGGATAGGTGTGGATCCAGGTGTCAATAATCTCATAAGAGAATTACTTGACATTTTTTGTGTAGTGTCATTAATCAAAAGTGTCCAAATATTACAGGTATAGGCAAACTGAGTAAGTAAATCTCATATCACAATAATATTAAAAGGGTATCAGGTATGGGAACGTTTCCAGAATGAAGTAGAGTGAAATGTTAATAATTAACCTTTCCAAGAATCAGCTAATTAAATTGAATTGAAATTGACAGGGAAAAAGATAAATATGCATCATAAAGAAGAGTCAAGGGTTCCATTTTTTTTTCTAAAAGGACAGACTTGGTGCTATAGTAGAGGGAGTTTTTCAGTCCTTCATCTTTTATAAGAGAGAAAAATTTGGGGCTATTGAAGAACAGAGTCTTCATTCATTTTTCTGAACTGTGTATTAGAAAAAGAGGGTAAATTTTGATTTTAAATGTAATGCATGGGAGGGGATTTGTGTTTCCTTTAGATTGTGATTTTGATGCAATGTGTAATAAGATCTTTGTTATCTTTTACACTTTAGAGAAGGGAGATTTAGAAGATAACTATATATCAAAACTTGGAGTTTGGATAGTTTTCTTCCCATTGATTGTGATCTTTTTGTGGCTCTTAGTTTTCTCTAAATGCATTTAAATGTTACGATTTCCTGAATACATTTTGATTTCAAGATATTTTTGAAGCTCTAATTCTTCATTTTCTTAGGAGGATGAAAGATACATTATTTTCTTTGTTCTCTTTGTAATGTAGCATTCAGGCAAATAGACTTTGCATAATTTTTTGTTTATTTTCGTTTAGTTGGTTAATCTTTCTGCGTCTACTTCATATTTACGAGTAGATGTTTGTAAACCTTTTGTGCTTTGTGGTTAAAAGCATTCATATTTGTAGTGTAGTTGATTCAT
Source organism: Cupressus sempervirens (assembly GCA_028749045.1). Classification (NCBI taxonomy): domain Eukaryota; kingdom Viridiplantae; phylum Streptophyta; class Pinopsida; order Cupressales; family Cupressaceae; genus Cupressus; species Cupressus sempervirens. Next base: position 388,182,852 of record CM053792.1, read on the forward strand.
TGTATATCCTACATGGGGAGTTGTACTCAGATAAATTCATAAGGTGCTTATATTTTTCAGTAGCAAAGTGACCCAACTATTAGTGCATATTCAGTCTTCCTACTTGGGCTTTCGGGGTTAATTTATGTTTATTTCTTTGGAGGACAATCTGTTCACTAATAGGTTGGAAGAATCCAAAGCTTTAAATAGTGTGTTCGCTCAATAGCTAAAATTGGAGATCCCTTACAATCATGTTACACTAGAAGATATTATTTTCATCATATGTGCATGGAGATATATCACTTCCTTTCTTTACTTTAACTTTGGCTTTGTAATCAACTAGTAGTCAACCCCCATGTAGATTAGGTGTGTTTTGTATCTTATCCTTCCAACTATCATAATTTTCACCATCAAACTTTGAACTTTCCTTCCTATAAGCCATGGATCTCCTCACACTCTAAAAAATTATTCTCAAAGAGAACTTGATTCTCTACTACCAATTGTTTTAGATTAAGGTAAAAACAGGTTTTGAAGGGGACCCAAAACCCTTAATAAAAAAGGATAAACCATGAAGCACTACCAGGTTTTACAAGGACCTAAAACTTGTAGTTTAATAGTAACAAAATCAAGTTTTATAGGGACTTGAAAGCACATAAAAGGACCATAAAATGAACTCAGGTTTTACAAGGACCTGGAACCTAGTTTTTACAATAGATAAAAACTAGATAAAATAACCAAGATTAGCAACTAGTTACCAAGACCACTACAAAAAATAGAGACTAGATACCAGTGATACTACTAGCTGCTATTGCAACACTTTAATTATTATGACCACCTCTTTGCCTACCTTTGAAGTGCATTGGATGGTATCAGCAGCTGATCCTTTAGTGACCACAACTGCCCTTTTCTTGGAGCTCTATCTAGTTATTTTACTTGTTCCACCTGGAGACATGATTTATTCATTAGTTTACTTCCCTAAACTTGTAGTAGCAACAAAAATACTAGAAGTAACCTGCTCCATCTTATTGCAACTTTCTTTGATCGACAAACGAAGTTTATGTTCATACTCCTTTAGTTTCTCTGGTATATTACCCACCTGAACTTCCATCTGAGTGATCTTTGCATAGTCAATTTCCTAGTCCTATTGCACCTTTTCACTTTTCTTTTCAAACTCATTAATTCATTATACATCCCTGAATCAACTTGCAGAGAAGTATCAACTTTAAGCTTTGCAGTATGTAGGAAAGAAAGCATAGTATCCCTATGAGTAGACTTGTTCTTCTCCTTCCCCATTTCTTCCCTACCAGAAGACTCATCCTTCTCTATCCTTACATCTTCCCTCACATTCATATTAGAAGGGTCCTCCTTTTCCTTCACCATTTCTTCTTTTCCATCCCTCACTCTCTTGGAATGCTCACTTTGATTTTCCTCTTCACCAACATTATTTGACCCTATATTTTTCTCATTATTTTCTTCCTCCTCATCCTTACCAATCTCATCCTTTCTTCCTAGGTAGCCTTCCAAATTAGAGCTAAAATCTTCCACATCCGTATTCTCCTCCTCCAAATTTTTCTCATCATTATTTTTTGAGTTCTTAGACTCAGTAATCTCTTCCACATTTTGCTAAGGGGTTTGTTGGGTTTCTTGCTTCAAATTCCTCCTTTTTCCCTTAACCCCTTCATCACCCTTACTCTTCCTAGAGTAAGTTTTGCTAACAAAGCCCTTCTTTTTTTTAGAAGGAGGAGAAGACAAAATGGCCTTGTTTTTACAGTAATCCTCAATAAGTAAAATTAACCCTTCATGTAAAATCGAACAAGACTCTTTTTTCCTATGAGTTTGCAAACTTTGGAGTAAAGAAAATCTCAAATAAAAAGGAAACGAGAGCCTATCCTTGTGTGTAAAGTAATTAAGAAACACAAAATCAAATTTATGAATAGGCTTAGCTCTACCATCTAAAATAAAATACTCACGAATGCACGAGAGCACATCCTACCAGATAACCTTAATCTGACCTAGTTCGTAAAAATTGCCATTCTTCTCTAGACTCTTTTCCTCTTCATCCATTTTGGGAAATTTCTTAAACACAACATTTGAAATGCTTGTTTCTTTACTGAACTTTATGCCTTCCTTAGGCAAACCTGGCACGTCAGCTATGAACTCTTTAGTCAAATGCACTATCACTCCATGCAAGGAGACCCTATCTTCAATCCAATTTTTGAAGAACGCCTCTATAACATGAGGTTTATATCCATGAAGACACTCCAAATAAGTGGTGACATTACCCTTTTGTAGAATATGCCAGATAGACACTTTGGCCTTTCATGCCTTACATTTTTTTGGCTCCTATTTTATTGGCTCTCTGCCTAGTTCCAAAGACTTCAAATTACCGCAAAAAGACAAAGTGGAATGAACATGAAGAACTGATGAATTAATCAAAGACAATAAATTCATTAAAACAACTAAGGCACACATTAAAATAGATATGTGCAAAGGAAGGATAAAAATCACATTATTGTACTTCCTTGGGGAGAGATCACTAACATCTATAAACCCACTCCCATATATCATTAAATTGCTAATCTTAGAAAATATTTCCCTCCATTACATGAGTTGTATCATAATTAATAAGGGCTTTCAAATCCAAATTCCTAATTAAATCACCATGCCACATCATCTTATACCCCATTTGGACAATGTGGTTGGCAATCCATTCAACCACCACATTACCTTCATAGAAAGAATGAGATATAATCATTTTTTCAAATTTATTCATTAAAGATTTAATTTCCATAACACTAGCTTCAATCAACCAAGTAATTAAATTTTTATCATTAAGCATATTGACAATGTTTAAGGAATCTCCTTCCATGCAGAAGTTCTGAAAAGCAATTTTCATTGCTAGCCTCATTGTATATAGAGTTGTAGTAGCCTCAGCTTTATGACTGTTAGAGATACCAATAGGTATTGTAATAACATCTATTATATTACTTGTATGATCTCTCAAAACTCCTCCACAACTTGCTTTGCCTAGGTTTCCCTTAGCAACACCATCAAAGTTCTCTTTAAGCCATCCAATAGGGTGAGCCTTCCATCTAGTCTTCAATCTTGGGTTTTCTTTTTTAATATTAGAACATTTGGATAACATTGGAGTGTCAATTTGAAAGTCTTGATCACATCTTCTCTGAGACTTAAAATTTTCCTTTATTGCCCTGACAATATTTTGGCCAAGCACCCACCCTGGCATTTCTTTAATTCTAAAGATTCCATTATTTCTTTCTTTCCAGATACCCTACCAGAGATGGGGAAGAGTAATTTTCCATAGAAAATCAACATCAATATCCTTAGATGGACATTTCCACCTTTTAAAACAAAGTTCAACATTATTTTGATGAACCCAAGTTATGTTCTAGTAATTGAGAATAGAGCTCCATACTTATTGACTATGAGAATAGTTTAAAAACAAATGATCTCTGTCTTCAAAACCTCCTTTAGATAGACTACACCTATTAACCACATTAATGCCTCTTTTTTGCAAGTTATCCTGAGTAAGAATTTTGTTTTGAAGAAAAATCCAATAAAATATATTTATTTTTGGTATGAGACCCTTTATCCAAGCTTGAGACCATACGGGTTGATTACCTTCCTCCTTAGATTTAAAAATAGAAGAAACTCTAAACTGGCCACTAGGATCAACATTCCATATCATCCTATCCTCCTGATGGGGATACAGATAAAAGGCATTCAACATTATTTGAATGTTATGAAAACCCTGGTCAACATCAAGCAGGTTAACCCAACTATTGTTATGCCAATAATCTCCCACAAAAGTCCCATACAATTGCTTGCATCTATCAACTTGGGTTCTATCCTCAAAGTCCTTAATCAGAGGATGATCCATTAACCAAGAATCTTCCCAAAGTCTTACCTTTTTCCCATTTCTAATTTTCCAAGAACATCCTTTGGCTAAGGTACTCGTAGTTCCTTGAACAACTCCCCAAATAGCAGAAGGGGAGAGAACATCAGGAGATGATAGGAAATCAGATAAAGAATTAGCATTAAAAAGATACTTATGTTTCCATATAGTACTCCATTCCTTATCATCATGATAAACTCTTCATCCTTGTTTCGCTAGAAGAGCTCTATTCATACTTCCTATAGAATTGATTCCCAATCCACCTTCTCTGATGGGCTTACAAATTTGATCCCAAGTGATCAAAGCCATTCTCTTCCTTTCCTCAGTTCCAGTCCATAGATTTTTTTTTTGAATTTTATCAATAATATCTGTAACTTTCACTGATATTTTAAAAAGACTCAAAGCAAAAGTAGAGATACTTTGGTGATAGGCTTTAAGAAGGGTAATTTTACTAGCTTGACTCAAAAGGTTACCATTCCAGCCCACCAATTTCTTGTTAAATTTCTTTATGAGATCTTCCCAAAAAGAATTAGGAGCTTTTGGTCCCAAAGGAAGACCCAAATAAATAGAGGGAAAGGACCCTATATAGCACCCTAGAATTTTAGCAATTTTGTTCTGTCTTGGGACAGAGGTAACAAAGAGCTCTTGTTGCAATTTACCAACTGACCTGAAGTAGAAGAGTACAAATTAAGGGCTTTCTTAAGATTTCTAGCTTCCTTAACTTCAAATTTTCCCATGAAAATAGCATCATCAACAAATTGACCATGAGAACAAGTAAGAGGTTGAGAAGAAGGCTGCAAACTTTTAATATCCCCTTGTAAAACCAATTTCCCAATATATTACCCCAAGCAATCAGCCATAATAATAAAAACAATAGGGGATAAAGGGTCTCCCTATCTCAATCCTCTAGATGGACTTAAAAATTCAATAGAACAACCATTCACCAAGACAACTACAGAAGTAGTAGAGATCAACTGATAAATAGCTCTTACAATCTTATGATCAAACCCAAAGACATTGAAAATATTTACATGAAAATTCCATTCAACTTTGTCATAGGCTTTTGCAATATCAACTTCCATGATAAAACCCTGATTATTAGAACATGATAAAGAATGAATATTCTCATGAATAAGAATGATTGAAATAAGAATTTGCCTACCTGGGATAAAACCATTTTGTTGAACAACAATAAGAGAAGTAAGCACTAGTAGCAACCTAGATGTGAGGATTTTTGAAATAATCTTGTAAAAGGAATTACAAAGACTAATAGGTGTACCTGTGAAATGTGGGCCTCTTAACCTCATAGACACTTCAACATAGTCTTTGTATGTGAATTCATCCTGGAATGAACATGAGATTGTTCACCCAAGATTAGCCCTGCAAGATAACCTATTGCCTTCTATCTAAAGGGATTTTGCCTGTTAATATCCTCAAAATCAAGGTGCAAGCAACCAGACCCTCTAAGAACGAAAGATTTGATGAATGCAGCTAGTCTATACGAGTATGCAGATTAATCTAGAATGAAATATGCATTTTTAATCTAAAAACATTCAAAAAGAAATTATACTAAATGTATGCATATTAAATCTAGATGAGATTAAGCTAAGAATGAAAATATATGAGAATATCTTAAAACTAGATGAGTGTAAAATGCAACAGCAATTCGATACTTCTTCAATTCAACCTCTCAAAATGAAGAAATGAGGGTCTCTTAAATAGATTTTCTTGGAATCCATCAACGGTTGAGATCACTTTCAATCAACGGTCAGGATTGAAGATGAGGTTCAGTTAAGGTGGAAGATTCCCAAATTAAAGGGAGTTAACTAACTCAGATCTGAGTGTAAGAGTCAGTCAGCTCAGATAGACTTTAGTGTGAAAGCAAGTGATTTGGGTCACTTCTAATTTGATCAGTAGTGAACTGGGAATTTTCATTTTTGAACTGAAGAGAAGAATTAGAAAGAATATTTATTTAATAAAATGAGACATGCTCTCATAAATACCTTTTCTATTTAATTAAGTAATTTTATTTAATTAATTAGAGACACTTTTCTTATTTAATTAAATAACTTCATTTAATTAATTAGGAATGACTTCCTATTTAATTAAATAACTTTGCTTAGTTAATTAGAAATAGCTTTTCTATTTAATTAAATAATTTTGTTTAATTAATTAAAATAGGCATATTTATTAAATTAAATAAATTTAATTTCATAGTACATTAGCCTTAGGTGACGATTTAATTTAATTAAAGTATAAATACTTAATAATTAAATTAAATCTTAATCAATAGGTTTAATGTGACTAATATGAGTCAATACTATAGGGATTAAATAATGAGCATGATGAATGCAGATTAGGGTTTTCTGCATCTGACAATTAAGTCAAGTAGCGAGTAGCAAAATGAGAATTGCCTATTAGAATAAGTTTTAGAATTGATCAAAATAGATTAGAATTGGTATAATGGCAATGGGCCAATTTTGGGGTATTACATTTTTCCCCTCTTTGAATGAATGTGCGAGCAGTACGTTCAATTCAAAAAAAATCAGAAAGCATGATGCAAGGATCAAGAAATGAGATCGGTTTCAAAATTAATGATACGAAGACCAATTGATAAGCTTTAAAGGACTATCTCTAGAACAGAGCTTAATCCCAAGGAATCCAAGTAGAATATCTAGATACCTACAATTCATGAGCATTTAAAAGGTTTCTTCAGAACGAAGTTTGACCTTTAAGGATCCAGATAGAACACCTAGATACTCAAGATTGAAAGCATTTAAAAGATTATCTCCAGAACAGAGCTTAACCTTTAAGGATCCAGATAGAACACCTAGATACTTGAGATTGAAAGCATTTAAAAGATCATCTCCAGAATGGAGCTTAACCTTTAAGGATCTAGATAGAACACCTAGATACCCGAGATTGAAAGCATTTAAAAGATTATCTCCAAAATGGAGCTTAACCTTTAAGGATCCAGATAGAACACCTAGATACCTGAGATTGAAAGCATTTAAAAGATCATGTCCAGAACGGAGCTTAACCTTTAAGGATCCAGATAGAACACCTAGATACCCAAGATTGAAAGCATTTAAAAGATTATCTCCAGAACAGAGCTTAACCTTTAAGGATCCAGATAGAACACCTAGATACCTGAGATTGAAAGCATTTAAAAGATCATCTCTAGAATGAAGCTTAACCTTTAAGGATCCAAATAGAACGTCTAGATACCTGAGAGCAATAAGAAATCAAGATTGAATTATAAGTCTTAGAATCATCCCCAGAACGAGGCTTGATCTTCAGGAGTTGAGGTTTAGGTTGTCTCGATACTTGTAATCAAATGATGACAAGATGAAAAAGATGCCAGAAAGAGGAAAACAAGATGCCCCTAGTGGTGAGATGTCTTGAATGATGAGGACATAGGATGGGAACGAGATGCCCCGAGCGATGAAGATTCAAATTGATTTGAAATTCAAGTTCAATGATGTAATCATCCTGCCCCCTCAGGAGCAAAATCGAAAGATGACACACCAGGAATATGATGTGAAGCACTATATCATGAGAGATAGAAGAAATCCAAGATTTAGCAGAATGTAGAAGAGATCACAATGATCTGAAGAAAAATCAGAGTTGATTTGCAATGATTTTGAGGTCTCAAAGACCAAGTTTGACCAAATGTTGACTTGAGTTGACTTTTTCAAAAAACAAATTTTGAAAAGATGAAGAATTTTGAGTTGAAAAGATTCCAAGAAGTGCAAAGTATCAAAAAAATTTGGACTACACAAGTGTTCGATCGCATCGGTCCCAAAATTTTAAAATGCATTTTTGAGGCACTAAGGTGTGTCGAATTTCAAATTCGATCCCAAAAATGGATTTAGAATGATCAAAATAGCCAGGGGATATTTTTGCACAAATCATAGCACTTTGAAAAATTAGGTCAATAGCTATATAAGAGCCCGAGGGGTCATTTTCAATTCATTTGTGCTTTTGTCCTTTAGTGAATTGAGCTCTGAGAGAGACATGGGAGTGAACGTGAGATATCATCGTTTTGAGTGCTCTAGACGACACAACTGGCCAGCAAACTATGGACCATCAATGAGTCATCGATTTCCCACCTTCATAATTTTGCTTTCACACTTTATGAGGTCATTTATTACGTGTTTTATCATGTTTTAGGGTTATCAAAATGATCTTTGCCTGAGATTTTTTTTTTCTTGCATGAAGATTTTCTTTCCTCGCACAAAGAAATAGGGTGCGCTATTTCTTTGCGCGGGTCAGTGAGGTTTCTCGTGTGGGAGATACCCACCTCTTGCGCAAAGAATGAGATTTTTCGTGGTGAGAACTTTGTCTCTCACACGACGAAGAGATTCTTCAAGCGAAAGAAAGAAACTTCACGTTAAAGAGGGAAACTTCGCGTGAGATCTTGAAATCTTTGCACGAGATATGAAGATCTTCGCGCGAGAACCCGTGACAACGGAAGTTAAAATTTTTAATTTTGTACGTAAAATTTGTATTTTGATTAGCTTTGTTTTGCCATTTAATTTTGGTACTGATCATTTGCTTGTCGTTGTTTGTTTGTGTGTGTGCAGGAGGTCTTTGACAATGTCTTGTTCAGATCACATTATCCGCCATATGGAGAGTTGTTGCGGAGTCTTGATGATGCGGATTGGGCACATATCACTTGACTAGGCTTATTTTCTCTATGCTAGATCCCAATCGTGATGGTGAATCACGACCTACTCACAACTTTGGTGGAGCATTTCCATTCGGAGATGAACACCTTCCATCTACTAGTAGGGGAGATGATGATCACCCTGGAGGACATCTGGAGGATATTGTGGATCCTTTTCCTTGGATCTCGAGTGGTTTATGATATAGTGCCTTGAGAAAGTACAAAGGTACTTTCTATTGTGTTTGGGAGGGAGTTGCAGAGAGATCGAGCCATTAGTTGGGATGAGCTGATGCACACATACAGACAGACACACAGATTGACATCTATGCTAGCAATCTTCCTGAGTTGCTTTATGATGCCTAACAGAGGACAACACGGGCTAGAGTGTGGGTGGGGAGTTATGTTGCACTAGATGGTAGAGGCGCTTGAGATTTTGGGGTGGGGTCAGAGTATGCTAGCCCACCTATTCCATGAGATGCATGAGATAGTCTTCTATGAGAAGAAGACTATGGCCATCAGTGTGTATGTGTTGCTGATCTGGGCATGGAAGCATCTTCCCATATGTAGGCCCATTCACGAGGATGCTCGAGAGCTAATGGAGCCATATATATGTAGATATCGTGGGAATATTACCTAGGTTTTCTTAGGTAAGACAGAGCATTGGAGGATATGTCTCGATGACCTAGTCTCTGTTGTATGGCGGCCCTGGCGAGAGACGGAGGATTGGGATGATGCCAAGAGGGAGTTGCCCTAGATGTTCAGCTCACGACCACTATTGGGCAGGATCACGCAGATCATAGAGCGATTTGCAATTTCACGAGTGTGGTGGCAGTAAGGCCGACCATAGGATATTTCACAAGAGTACTGCACCTACACTAGACTAGCGAGGGATGTAGGGTGGGGGTGGCCTCCATGTATGGATCTAGGTCGATCCATGATAGATGTGCACAACCTAGCTGTGGTTCTGTGGGACTACCTTCTAGAGGTAGCAGATGTAGGGATGACACCTACTTATCAGGCTCATTTGATCAGCCATCCATTCCCTAGATTTATTGATCCACTAGGGATGGCAGGTCAGGCAGAGAGACAAGTGCCTCAGTAGCAGCAAGCACAGCCACAGCCACAGGTCTGGCACCAGGTACAGTAGATGCAGATTCCTCCATGTCAGATGGGATCAGACACAGGTGTCGGGGGTAGTGGGATAGGACATGGTTGGTGCCAGAGGCAGAGGACAGAGGAGCATGCCCCACAGCAAGAGGCTCCATAGTAGCAAGTGCCACCATAACAATAGGCACCACCACAGTAGCAGGAACCTAAGATGCTTGATGAGGATATGCTAGATCAGCCTACGGCTGGGGTGTAAGACACAATATGACACTATCGAGAGCAGATTCATCAGGCCTCCCGGCAGTTGGGAGATCTACAGATATAGGTAGCTATCCAAGACTCACAACTGGTGGAGCAGTAGCGGGAGATTGATCGATGGAGAGAGCATGATGAGACTACTGAGCAGAGGTTAGCAATGTTGCAGGATGGGGTGCGATTACAGTTAGCCCCGATAGCTTACTACTTTGCTACGTATTCAGTAGTGATACCTGATGAGGCTCTCTAGGTTCTATACTTTTCACAGTATGCTCAAGAGTCGGGAGGTGCACGACCTCCTTCTAGACTTGACATGCCACCACCTCCTCCTCTGCCTATAGCTCCTACTCCTACTTCTCTTGGAGACGAGAGCACAGAACATAGTTAGATGTTGTGTGTCTGGCTTTTGATTTTGATCTCTAGCTATGTATTGATTGGTGTGCCAACACCATTTTGTATCATTTTGATCAATAGCACACGAGTAGTGCCCATTTTTGTACTGACTCATTTTTTTGATAGATATACATACGATATTTTTTTGAGCTGAATATCAATGTGTACATGTCATTATCTATGTCTGTTTCACTTTGATGTGCATGAGATGTCAATATGATGATTATGAGATGTATTTTGATGTGATGTGATGTGATTATGAGCATGTAGAGTAGATATTATGAGTATATGGATGCAATGCATATGGAAAATGGACTGACATCTCATGTAGTGTTGCATATTTTTTACTTGACAGTGATAGGTACTCCATTGAGGAGCGTGAATCGACAAATCAAATGCTTGTGCAGCCATGGAGAAACTTGATATGTTTGAAGATGCCCCCAATCTTTCCTCACACAGGGGAGAAATAGAATCACAACCAAATTGCATGCTTATGCATGTGAATTATGTAATGCAAGACTATATTAAATGCAACCCTAGGTCTGGTTACCAAGCCTCAAAATTTTATCATCACTAGATATAGAACAAAGCTCGTATGTTATACAATTTCCACTAAAATTGCAATAATGGGAATAGGAATAGAACATACGTTATAAGTTTTTTGGGATTAAATGTAAGCATTCGAGGCACAAGAAGCTAGAATGACTAGAACATTTGTCCCTTTTAATATAACAAGTTAACATAAGCATCAAAGCATAAACGCTAGGATGACCAAAATGTTGCTTGCATGACAGACACACCAAACACACAAGAGATTCATCTCATGCTCAGTATTAAGTAAGAATTCTGTTTGTAATGACCCTTGCATTTTTAACCTGAGACAGAAGTGTGCTAGGTATACTCGCAGTGACCCATACATTCACTTAGCAGGATAATTATCAGTATTTACTGTAGCATGAAGAGTTCACTCCAACAGACAAGGAGAAGTACCAATGTTATTCATATATTTGTATAGAAGGAGTCAAGGTACACCCAACCATCCAATGTGAGATGGAGGCTCTTATAGTGAACATCCCTCTCATAGGAATATGTCAACTAATTGGAACTAAACCGCAAATAGAAAGTGAAGAAAAGATCATGCCCCTAGTCATTACTTCTCTAATCAGAAATGACATCATCAAGTTGCTCGAAGGGACATGATAAAGAAAAACAAAGAAAAAAAAGAAAATGCTTAGCGTATCCAAACAAGTATATCATTTTTGAGTTTTATGTTTTTGGGATTGATGTCAAGTTTCAGTGTCCAGAACATGTTTGAAAGAAATCTCTTCAGTAGGGTGACGATAGTAGGTAGACGCAATCAGAATGATTGGTGACTGAGGTCAAAGAGGAAACTTCAAGATGAAGAACTTAAAGAGGACTAAGTCACAGTAGACGGACATAGCCAGAACGACCAGTGATTGATGCAAGAGAGATCTTCCATAAAGGAATCTGGAGATGTGACCCAAGCAACAGTAGGCAGACACAGCTGAAACAACTGGTGACTATTGCAAAAGAGATTCGATGAGGAGAATCTTGAAAATGAGGTATAGTGGCGATAGTAGGCAGATGCAGTGAGGACCACTGGTGACTGACGTGAAGGAGATTCTATGAGGAGAATCTCAAAAATAGTGACACTAGCGATAGTAGGCAGACACAGCCAGAACGACTAGTGACTGTCGCAAAGGAGATTCTATGAGGAGAATCTCAAAAAAGAGTCACATTGAAGGGGAATGCCCCCGAGCTGTGAGAAGACTCAATCCATGGATACATGAGCGAAAGTAGGAAACCAAAGTAGGAAAGTGAAAAAGCGACTGTACAAAATAGCTAGAAGATGTGCTACAAGATGAAGCATTGGGAACAAGAGGCACCTGTTTACCAGATTTTCATCTTCTTGGCAGGATTTTAATTTTTTTTGCTACCATGATGCCTGGTTCCAGGTTTTCACCAATGACACTTTTTTTTGTTTTTCAATTGTTTTGGGTTTTTTTATTTTTTATTTTTACTTTTTTTTGAGATTTTTCACTTTTTTTGGTGTTACCAAGGAGCCTATTGCTAGGTTTTCACCAGGGTAACAATTTTTTCAGGACTTTTTCTAATTTTTAGGATTTTTTTAGGACATATAGATATGTACAAAGAGCTTACTGATATCAGATCAACTGTAAAACTACTTTAGGTGGAGAGTATTGACAGGTTCTTTAAGCACTTCTCCTTCGGTTGTGGAAAGCTGATAGGCACCAGATCCATATACTGCAATAATGATGTAAGGATCGAGCCAATTCGGTTCAAACTTTCCTTTTTGGACTCGCTATTGTTGATTCTTAGGGTTTTCTCTCAGGACGAGGTCACCCAGCTGGAAGTCACATGGCTTGACCCTCCGATTGTAGCTTCTTGTCATTCGTTGTTGATATGCTCGCAGATGATCACATGCCACTTGTTGACATTCATTCAGTAACACAAGCTCTTGAAGCCGAGCTATCCTGTAGTCATCATCAGTGATAAGGCCCTTCATAGAGATTCTCAAGGTAGGAATCTGAACCTTTATTGGAAGCACAGGATCCGCCCCATACACCAACGCAAAGGGAGTTGTGCCCGTTGGAGTTTTGATGCTTGTCTTGTATGCCCACAGGGTTGGATTGATCTGGCGATGCCAGTCTCTCCCTAATTTTCTGACTGTGCGATGAAGAATTTTGAGGATCGCCTTAGCTTGGCCATTACCCTGGGGGTAATAAATGGAAGACCAATGTTGTGTGATTTTGAATTTCTTGCATAGTTCCTTGAGGTCTTTGTTCTTGAATTGTCCTCCATTGTCAGTAATGATTGAGGACGACACACCATATCTGCAGATGATGTAGTTTGTGATGAAAAGTGCTATAGTTTTTCCATCAACAACTATGAGAGGTACTGCCTCTACCCACTTTGTGAAATAATCTATAGCCATGATAATGAACTTATGTCCATTAGAGGAGGTTGGGTGGATCTTTCCCACCAATTTGAAGGCCCATTATTGAAATGGCCATGTTGTAGTAGAAGGAATCAACTCTTTGGTTGGAGCATGAATCAGATTCTCATGTAGTTGACACTACTTACAGGACCTAGCATACTTGATAGCTTCTTGCTCCATTTTGGGCCAGTAGTAACCAACATGAAGGAGTTTGCGAGCTAGTGTCAAGCCATTAAAATGAGATCCACAAATGCCCTCGTGAACGTCAATTAGTGCGCATTTGGACTCTTCGGGTTCTAAACACCTAAGGAGTGTTCTATCAAGACCTCTCCTATACAGATTGTCATCAATAATGACATAATGTGAAGCATTACAGATTAGGTAACGTTTCTCATTCTAGGTCAGACCTTCCAGAATGGTTTGATTGTGAAGGTAGGAATAAATGTGATGGTAGTGAGATGATTCTTGTCCTATAATAGAACATATCAACTTAGAATCAGGGGTGTCATAGGCTGGGTAGTGTAATGCTTCCACCAAGAACTCATGTCGGAGATCATTTTCAAGCATTTGTAGTAGGGAGGCCAGAGTGGCCATGACATCAACCACTTTATTATCTACTCGTGGAACTTGTTGGAGGGTGATATGTGCAAAATACTTTTTAAAGTCATCAACCATGCACTTGTAAGGAATTAGTTTCTCATCCTTTGTTTGGTACACATCATTAACTTGGTTGATGACAAGTTGAGAGTCACCAAAGATATCTAACTAATCCACTCTCCATTCAACTGCAACTTTCATGCCATTAATCAAAGCCTCATATTCAACAATGTTGTTTGTACAAGGAAACAATATCTTGTACACTTTGGGCAATGAATATCTTTGTGGTGTAATAAAGAGTAATCCAACACTTGATCCTTGTTGTGTGAAGATCCCATCAAAGAACATAACCCATGTGTGTCTCATGAGTGTCAGAATCGACTCATCTAGGAAATCAATGTTCATTGGTAGAAGACTCTGTAAGGGTGCATCAACCAGTTGATCTACAATTTCCTGTCCCTTGATAGCCTTGCGTTCAACGTATTGGATGTCAAACTCACTGAGTATCATAACCCGTTTAGCCAATCTTCCTGTGAGAGCTGCCTTACTGAGCAAGTACTTTAGTGGGTCTATTTTAGCCACAAGCCTCGTAGTGTGGGCAAGCATGTAGTGTCTCAACTTTTGGGAAGCAAAGACAACTGCCAAGAAAGCTTTCTCAATAATGCTATAGTTTTTCTCATAAGAGACCAGTGTCCGGCTCAAGCCATAAATAGCCCTTTCTTTGTTTTCATTGTCTTCCTAAGCCAAAAGGATTCCCAGAGACATTTTAGTTGCCGAGCTGTATAAAAGCAAAGGCTTCCCATGAATAGGAGGCATCAAGATTGGTAGATTGACAAGATATTGTTTGATCTGTGTTAAGCTTTGCTCACAATCCTGACTCCAATTGAATTTCACACCCTTATGTAAGGTCTTTGTGAAGGGTTGTGATCTATCTGCCAATTGTGAAATAAACCTGCAAATTGATTGGAGTCTTCCCTGTAGTCCTCTCATCTGACTCATGTTTCGAGGTGGTGGCATGTCCATTATTGCTTGTACTTTCTCCAGATCTACCTCAATTCCTTTTGGAGAAACAATGTATCCTAGCAACTTCCTTGATGTGACACCAAATGCACATTTCTTAAGATTGAGTCAAAGACTGAATTTTTCCATACGATCTAGGACGAGCCCCAAATCTTGCAGATGAGTATTGCGTTTAGCACTTTTGACCAAGGTATCATCAACGTAATCTTCCATGGTCTTATGCATCATATCATGGAAAATTGTAGTAACAGCCCGCTGATATGTAGCACCAGCGTTCTTCAAGCCAAATGGCATCACATTCTAGCAAAAGGTTCCCCATGCACATGTGAAAGCCATTTTCTCCTGGTCTTCTAGCACAATTTTTATTTGATTGTATCTAGAAAAACCATCCATAAGTGAGTACATCTGATAGCCAGCCGTCATGTCCATGATCATATCAATATTAGGGAATGAAAAGTCATCTTTAGGACAAGCCAAGTTAAGATCAGGGAAATCTGTACATACCCTGATAGATTTATTGTGTTGGAAACTGGAACAATATTGGATATCCATTCAACATAATCAATTGCATGGATGAAACCAGCTTTTAGAAGTTTCTCCAATTATGCTTTGACGAGCAATGCAACATGAGGATGCATTTTCCAAAGCTTCTGTTTAACTGTTTTGATGCCTGGTGCTATGGACAAGTGATGCATGATAAGATCAAGATCCAATCCTGGCATGTCAGAGTATGTCCAAGAAAAATTTATTTTCTTTTCTTTGAAAAAGGCAATGAAGTCTTCTTCTCTTCAGGTGATAGCAACTGTGCTAGATGTATCATATGAGGATGTTCTTCTGTGCCTAAATTAGTTGGCTGTGTTGGCTCTATTAACACTAATGATCTCTCCTAAAAGTGACTGGGAAGTGCATCAAATATCTCATCTGCGGGGGCCTCAGGGAGGTTTTCACCCTTGGATACGTCTTTTGTTTTTAGTTTTTTGGTTTTCAACACTGCCACAACGTGGTTTTCACCATCAGACCTTTTGCATTTTTTCTTTTTAATTGTATGACTGAGATATTTGATGTCATCCTCAGTCATGTTGACACTCTACTCATTAGTGGAAGACATTATAGGTTCAATAGTGTTTAGGTAACAGGCAAGAGCATAATAATTTTGGAACGCGGGCACTTCGCTAGATGCAGTGGGGTTCCAGTCTATAAGCTTGAGATGTGTGAGTGAGAGAGTAGTGGCTAGTTCAATTACGTTCATAGTATAGTCATTAAGTTCTTGGACCAGCAATTTGAGACCTATGGTGACCTCATCCATAGGTGTGTTCAAATGCCTCAAAGTACGAACATTAGTAATTGACAACTCTAGGACACTAGTTGGATCCGACCCATGTGACCTAACCCTAGACATTTCACCCACTTCGATTTGGTTTTCATAGACATGCACTTGGTCAATGTCTTTATCAGTAGTCGCTTCTGAAAGAGAGTCAAAATCATATTCCTTAGAATCAGTGCTATATGGCGAGAGATTATAGAGCTCCCCAATAGTGATGGGGACATACTCACCTTCATCCTTTGGGTTCTTACACAAATACTCAATACGACATGTCTGACTAGATTCTTCTTTTTTTGAATGATATTTGAGTTGCTCAGTATTGTCCTTAGAAGAGTCATTAGTATCATCCATAGTGCTAACACATGGCACAAAGTCATTTGGCTTAGCAAAGAATTTAGTGAGATCATAAGGAATAGGATGAGGATAGGAATCCTCATCATCAGATTCTTCCTCTTGAGTATCCAACTCAGCTTGTGACTCGTTTTTAGATGAACTCTCAGGTGTTGGTATGAATTTATTTGGTCCCAAATGAAAAGGAACCTTCTTAAATCCTAGGCCAGTTGTATCACTGTTGCTTCAAGCTCTTGCTTTGATAGGATCAATTAGGCCATTGTTATTGTACCCAATAGGGCCAGTTCCCTTGTAACCAAAATGCTTCATAAGCCTAAGACTAGGCCCATATTTCTTAGGAGTGATTTCTTGAGCTTGCTCTATTAGGTCCATTGGAGCCTATTCTCTGTAAATCCATGTAGCAATGGCTCTGTTTTCACTTTCATCTTCTAAGGGAATTGTAGCCTTGACAAAAGTGCCATTGTACTTGGTCTGGGGTGTCAGCACGAACGATTTCTTTGCCTTTGAAAGTCTCCCATAATGTCGAGGAGACTCTAGGAGAGATGTTAATGATAGCACTGGTTCAATGTGGTACTCTCCCATGCTAGTTTCTTTCAGTTTGAATGACTGCTCGATTTGTTTCAGCTTATTGTTGTGATAATTAGTGGATTCACGTTTGGCAGGGACAAAAGTTTCAGTAGCCTTGAGCATATTGTAGGTATAGCTAGTAGTGGCAGGAATAATAACTTCGGAACCATGAAATGGGAACTTGATGCATTGGTGGTATGTGGATGGCACAACACGCATCTCATGTATCCATTTCCATCCTAAAAGAATGTTGTAAACCAAGGGAATGTCAAGCACCTGACAGATGACATCCCTTTCTACAGGACAAACGCGAATGGGTAAAATCACAAGACCTAGAGACTTTCATTCCACTTCGTCATACGCTTTGATAGTGAGCTTACATCGAGGATCAATATAGTCCTCAGAATAATTCAATTGTCTAAGCAGAGTAGAAGAGACAATATTTAGGCCAGTGCCATTACCAATGAGTACCCAACGAACACGTGTCTGATGGATCATAACCTCGATGTGTAGAGGTTGATTGTGTGGGTGACTCAGTGAGTTATCATCCTTCTCAGAGAATGTCATAAGATAAGGTGAGGTTAGGTGACCTACCATGGATTGAAATTGCTCAAGATCAAGATCTTGAGGAACATTTTCCTTAGTGCGGGCTTTATCTAGAATCTGCCTGTGAGCAGGCGAGATTTTAAGTAGCTCAAAGATGGAAATTTGAGCATTAGTTCGTTTCAACTGATCGAGAACACTATAACTGGTTGCTGTCGAGTTCATTGTGGGTTTTGCACCTTTTCCAGATGGTCCAACAAGGGTTTTGTCTTTGTGTTGTTCAAGATCAAAAGTAGGAGGTACAGGGCCTTTGAGCACCAACTTGGCATGAGAATGAGTGACAATGTTAGCACAATGTTGTGAGGGTGTATTATCCATTGTGTTGAGAGTAGGGCCCCTTAAGACAAATGGTGTCTTGGGTTTTTTATCATCTTGGTTTCCCTTAATAGTAATAATGTCGCAGTATTCAGAATCCACAGGTTCAACCATGTGAATGACATTGTCATCATTGGAATATGTGTAGTTGACCTTGTTGTAGGGTTGTGGTTTCGAAGTCTTTCCTTTTTCATAAGTTGGGAAAGGTTCTTTGAATGCCTTGTGATTCGAGTTTTTGTTATGTCCATCTACCACAAGATCACCAACATCAATCATGTCTTGGACTTTATGGCGCAAGTTTATGCAGTTGCTAGTTTTGTGTCCCTTATTTTGGTGATACTCACAGAATGAGGTTTCATTCCACCATGGTGGACATGGTTGTGGATCATAGGGATGAGGGTTATCCATTGGTGAAATAAGCTTATGTTGTAGCAATGTTTTGTAAACCACATCCAAAGGTTCTCCCACGGGTGTATATTCTCACTTGGGGCGTGTTGTCCATGAGTTTCTTAGTTTGTTCCCGAATGTTTTGTTGTCAGGGGGAGGTTTCTCAACATTTTTGGCTTCTTTGAGGCCGTCTGTGAGATTAAATGTTGCTTTAGCAGGTTTGGGTGTGACATTGTCAACAACTCCATCATGTACAATTTCTCAGTTCTTGTTGACATGTTTGGTTTTATCCCTATTGGAACCTTGTTTTATGTCCCTCTGAAGAGTGAGTTCACCTTTCTTGACCATAAATTCCTCAATATGGATAGCCTGCGTGAATATGTCTTCAAAGGTACATCAACCTTGAAGTTGGACTTTATATCTGGAATCAGGTAGGAGATTATCAGTGAAAATGTCAAGCTTCTCCATTTTTGGAATTTTGTAGGAATACTTAGTGTACAGTTGTCTCCATCATTGGAGGAATGTGAGAAAAGGTTCTCCAACTTTTTGTTTAAGGTTGCATAAATCTCAAATGTTGACAGGATGTTGAATGTTATGAGAATACTACTGAATAAATAAATTCACAATTTCGTCAAATGTCTTGATACCAAGAGGTAAATGTGAAAACCACTTTAAAGCCTGACCACCAAAGCTTCTAGGGAATAAATGCATGAGGTAGGTTTGATTGTGTATAAACTCCATAGACAAAGCACCAAATTCCTGCAAGTGATCTTGGGGATCACTAGTACCAAATTACTTGTCATACTTGGGTAGCTCTACGCCTCGTGGGAAAGGCAACATGTTTATGCTTTTGTCAAATGGAAATGGATAAAGAGCATCCAATGTGTATGTTTTTGCGGATTTCTCTTTCTCATGCATCATTTGAGCTATTTTCTCTTGTATAATCTTCAATTGTTTTTGGAGTTTAGAAGTCTTAGTTTCTTCTTTAGGCGTGATAATGGTTTCCACATTGAAATGAGAGGGCAGTTTAGCTCCCTCTTGGGAAAGTTTGAGAAATTACTTTTCTTTCTCTTCATTGAGTAGGATTCCCATGACCATTTGAAAGTTTTTGTCTATTCGACATTTTGCTATGTGTTCAGGGAGTATTTCCACCTCTTCTTATTCCTCATCGGTGTCATTGTCTTTCTCTTTCTCTTTGTCATTCTTGGGTGGTTCTTGATGTCGACTATAACTACCATGTTCAGGTTCACAATTTGTAGGAATGTGTTCAGTTTCAATGTGTTGTGTTTCAAAAGGTCCTTTGAAAAAGGAATTAGACATCATGTTTGGTGATGCAGGACCTCTACTTGTCACAGTGTCCTCTTGGTACAAAGGATTCCTAATTTGTTGCAAGTTTATGAAAAATGTTTGCTGAATTCGAGGTGATCTGGCAGGTGAGGGAGATCGTGAAGATGCTTCACTAGCCGAACTAGATATAGATTGTGTAATGAAATGTAAGCGACCTTTACTATGAATACGACCCCTAGCACAACCTCACCTAAGTCTAAGAGGATAAAACACGTTGCCGCTCCTGGTTGTGACAGTCATAGACAAGGACAAGAAGTAAGAAGCTACACAAGGACTACACTAAGACTGAGTCTCAATAGGGTAGGACAAGAATGTTGTAGACTAAGGCACAATTAGTCTGATTTGAAGGCTAGAATAGCCAAAGGTTATGACTATCGTAACATGGAGTATGACAAGCATTAAGAAACAAGAATCCAGAGAAGTGAAAGGTAAGACTAGTCAAAATGCAGATCACAAATCTTTGGTTCAGCTAAATGCCACTATTCAGGACTGTGCACAGACAGAAAAGGACAACTCAGTGTAGGAAACTGACTAGACTAAGATCGCAGATTGGTCAAACTGACTGATTTGACAATTTTAGAGCAGGATTTCGCATAAAGATTCTTTGTAAGCCGCATGAAGAAGTTCAATAGGTCGCGTGAAGACTCATGATAGTGGTTTAATTTTGCATGAGGAAGTTTACAAGTCATGCGAAGACTCGTGACAGTGGTTTAATTTCGTGCGAGGAAGTTTATAGGTCATGCGAAGACTCATGATAGCATTTTAATTTTGCGCAAGTATACGTAAGATCTCGTGTGAGGACTGAATGGGTTCATGCGAAAATATGAATTCTCGTGTGAAAAAGTACAAGTCTGTGAAAAAATTTGGACCAGATTAACAACAATGTTGGATTTTGAAGAGATTTTTAGACTGCTCGGACAGATTGGACATATTTATCAGAGAAATTTGGTTGGACAGATAGTGAAGTTAACTCGGTAAGATATTTGGACAATGTTTCAGGATTCAATCAAGGCAATGTGTTTGAACAAGACAATGGGAAGCAAGCAGTAGTCGAAAACAGTCCTACTGAGGGGAAAGCAACTCGACAGGATAGGGGAGTCTTGACCTTTGTTTGTTGTAGGCAGTTTTGGACTTGTTTATGACTCGAGAAAAAACACACTTTTATCCCTAAAAAAAAAAATTAGTAGAGAAGGCAAAACCTTTGTCCCACATCTTATGTGCATGTGTGTACCTCATACAGTCATGTCACCCCCTAGAGGGCACCCGTGTTTTTGGTATATTGAAAGGACTCAATAGTATATGCTAAACGAGTGCCCTTGTGGTAGGGGACGAGCGCATATACCACCTTCAAACATCTAGTAGCATGCCTATGGTGAGTTCTACAGGAGAGATTCTTCCCCCGCCTTGCACAAAGATCATGCATCCTTTCAAAGATGAACCAGGTGGCTTCTAACTAAGAGATTTTTACTTGGCTTCCGTTCATATTAATTCTCGGTGGCTCCGTAAGTGGAGTTGAGGCCAGTAGCCCACACCAGCATCTGAAAGTGCACACTACTTGCTTAACAAGCTAGGGGCCGACACTGACCAGTGCACAGATAGAGCTTCCCCTTGATATGAGATATCAAGAATTAAGGGGAAGAAATTAATTCGGCTTTGGAGTCTTTCACTCTACAAAGCATCTTGATTGTAGTGAGTTGGAATCTCCGAAAAAAGGAGTGTGCTCACTTGGGTCATTCCCAGAGGTTGGATCAATCCAGCAGGCCCTCTAAAGGATGGACTCGGACTAGTGGTTTGATCATAAGGGTCAAAGTTTCTGATTTCCCTCAAGGGGAAAGAGCATACTCCTCTACCTTACTTTTTCACCCAAACACGCAAAATAAGTTAATCACCGACTTAGCTTAATCAATCCTACCTTGGCCTATTCCAAGACTTTGATTCCTTAAAAGGAAATAATCATCCCTTCATTAAAGGCTTCGTTTGGGAGAACCACTAAGTTGCTTGCCTCCCTCGGAATGTCATCTTTTGAAAGCATCTAGGTTTTTGATTCACCCTTGGTCATGACCTCCAAGTGGAGAAGAGAATAATCCCCTATTCTTCCATCTTGTACCCTAAGAAGTTCACAAGCCCCTAATTAATCTAGTTTGGAAAGCGAGAAAATAAGACACATTGTTTTGTGGGTTTGAAAATTGGTCTTCGACAAATGTATCTTTGATAGCATCCTGCAAGTAAACTATTAGTCCATGTTTGAGTAGGTTGTATAAGGAATCTTCGACAAATCATCCTACAGACAACAGTTAAGCTACAAAAAATTAGAGAAACAGAGCAACACAAATTCCAAGATAAGTACGTTAAGAAAATTGAGTAAATTGCAAAGTGAAAATTCTTGAAATAGAGCCTCCTGTTACAAGATCTCGCGTGAGATCTCTAGCAGAGTCGTGCAAAATCTTTTTATGGCCTACACGAAGAAACAAGGTGCCATGCGAAAGTTTGCGCCTACGAAATGTGGGCCTCTTAACTTCACAGACACTTCAACACAATCTTTGTATGCAGATTCATCCTGGAATAAACATGAGATTGTTCACCCAAGATTAGCCCTACAAGCCAACATGTTGCCTTCTATCTAAAGGAATTTTGCCTGTTAATATCCTCAGAATCAAGGTGCAGGCAACCAGACCCTCTAAGAACGAAGGATTTGATGAATGCAACTAGTCTATATGAGTATGCAGATTAATCTAGAATGAAATATGCATTTTTAATCTAAAAACATGTAAAAGAAATTATACTAAATGTATGCATATTAAATCTAGATGACATTAAGCTAATAATGAAAATGTATAAAAATATCTTAAAACTAGATGGGTGTAAAATGCAATAGCAATTCGATACTTCTTCAATTCAACCTCTCAAAATGGAGAAATGAGGGTCTCTTAAATAGATTTTTCTGGAATCCATCAACGGTTAAGATCAATTTCAATCAATAGTCAGGATTGAAGATGAGGTTTAGTTAAGGTGGAAGATTCCCAAATTAAAGGGAGTTAACTAACTCAGATCTGAGTGTAAGAGTCAGTCAGCTTAGATAGACTTTAGTGTGAAAGCAAGTGATCTGGGTCACTTCTAATTTGATCAACAGTGAACTGGAAATTTCCATTTTTGAACTGAAGAGAAGAATTAGAAAGAATATTTATTTAATAAAATGAGATATGCTCTCATAAATACCTTTTCTATTTAATTAAATAATTTTATTTAATTAATTAGAGACACTTTTCTTATTTAATTAAATAACTTCATTTAATTAATTAGGAATGGCTTCCTATTTAATTAAATAACTTTGCTTAATTAATTAGAAATAGCTTTTCTATTTAATTAAATAATTTTGTTTAATTAATTAAAATAGGCATATTTATTAAATTAAATAAATTTAATTCCATAGTACATTAGCCTTAGGTGACGATTTAATTTAATTAAAGTATAAATACTTAATAATTAAATTAAATCTTAATCAATAGGTTTAATGTGACTAATATGAGTCAATACTAGCGGGATTAAATAATGAGCATGATGAATGCAGATTAGGGTTTTCTGCATCTAACAATTAAGTCAAGTAGCGAGTAGCAGAATGAGAATTGCCTATTAGAATAGGTCTTAGAATTGATCAAAATAGACTAGAATTGGTATAATGGCAATGAGCCAATTTTGGGGTATTACAATAGGCCTAAACTGATCTGGAGAATCAACCCCTGTCTTTTTGGGAATCAGACATAGGAAGGTAGAATTGATTTCCTTAAGCATTATTTTTGCTCCAAAAAATTCCTTAACAACATCACAAACATCTCTTCCAACCAACTTCCATGCCTCCTGGAAAAAGAACATGGGAAAACCATATGGTCCTGGCGACTTGTCCCCTCCTAAGGAGCAGACAAATTTTTAGATTGCTTCTTCCTCAGGAATGGAACCTAACAATTTATTCTGTTCCTTAGTAATTAAAGGAGGAACCACCTTTAAAAGTTCAGCTTGGTGAGTAGGATCAATGTTAGGGTTAGTTGTCATTAAAGAAGAAAAGAAGGAGACCATCTCTTATGAAATATCCTTTTCCTCAATAATCTTCAAATCTCCCTTTTTAAGATATGAGATACGAGTTTTGGCTCTATGCTTTAGAGTAGAAAGATGGAAAAACCCAGTATTCTTATCTCCCTCATTCAACCAGATCGGTCTGGATCTTTGCCTCCAATAGATATCCTCTTTAGTAACAATGTCATGATATTCTACTAATTTTTCATTCTCTTCTCTTACAAGGTTAGAAGTATATCCTTCCTTCTGTATCTTGTCTTAGATAATTTGGAGATCTTCCTTAATACTTACTTTACTCTCAAAAATATTACCAAAACATCTTTTATTCCATATTTTAACCTCCTTTTTAACATTTCTTAATTTTGAGGCCACTCTAAAAAGAGCAATACCTTCAACATCTATATTCCACCATTCAACCAATTTACTTTCAAACCGTGGATGCTACATCCACATTTTTTCAAACCTAAAAGGAAATTTTTTCTTGAGATTTATCTTATCAGCATAAAAAATCAAAGGGAAATTATCTGACCCAATTTTTTGAAGTGCCTCCAGTTTGCAAACAAACTCTTTAGTCCAATCAGGAGAAATAAGAGCTCTATCCAATCAAGCCTAAATGCAATCATTACCTAGCCTCTTATTACTCCTGGTAAACTAAATTCCTTGAAGGTCCATATCCATTAAACCCTCCTTGTTAATGAAGTCCATAAGATCCAATCTCCCTTCCAGCTGACTCACATTACCTCCCTTTTTATCATGGTCATAAAGAGGAATATTAAAGTCCCCCATAATAATCCATCGACCAAAGTAATCTTTACTCTTTATACGAGAAAGAGTGTCCCATACCTTTTTCCTAAGATTCTTGATATTTGGAGCATACATATTGACAATATACCAATCCTTATTCTGATCAATGCTAGTAATTTTAACCACCATGAAATGTTTACTAGCATTCAACATAGTTCTTGAGTAATAAGATTTCTTCCATAACATCAGAGTTCCCCTTGAAGCTCCTTCTGAACTACTTGCTTTTAAACAATAGTATTTAAAAGATTTAATATGTTTAGCTTTCTCATTTTCCATCTTTGTTTCTTGCAGTAATAGAAAATTCGGTTTATGCTATCTAACAAAATTCCTAACAACATCAAGTTTATGACTACTATTCAAACCCCTAATATTCCAAGTAATAATTTTCATATCTATTTTTTAGGGGTAAAATCCAAAATAGTTGTCTATCTTCCATCAACAATATTCTGCATAGTTTCCATTTCTCTAGTTCTCCTAGAAGATTTCCTTTCGGTTTTCTTTGGAGTACCAATATTTGGTTCACCTTAGCTTGCTGGTCCAATTTACTACTTCGAGTCTCTACTCCTTTAGGAACTGTATTACTCTTCTTTTCTATCTTTTTTCTTTGACTCGATTTATGTTTAAGATCCTTCCCTTCCTCCTTTATCTCTTCAAGCTCAAATTCATTCCTAAAGGGAATAATTTCTTTGCACATAGGTGTCTCGAGAGACTTTGGGGTAACATTCTGATTTTCAATCAGCTGGAGATTATGACAATCTTTCAGGACCATTAGTTTACTAGAGTCAGATAGAATTTCCCCCTCCTCTAATTCATCCATTTCAACTAGATCTTCCTAGTTATTATCAATCTTTTGATAAATTACTAGTTGTTTCGTCAAATCAACCATATTTTCTATATTTTACTCAGGTCACACAAATTCAAGCATCACCCCAACCCCTTGATTTTCAATGTTCAAGTTTTCTTTCAAGGATGAATTTGACATTTTACTAGTATCTTGAGATTCCATATTCAATTTATCCTTCATATCTTTCATATGAGTAACTTTAGGTTTCCAAACTTTCTTCTAGACTTGTACTTCTTTCTTTTTATCTTCCTTTTTAGTCATAGGATTATTCTTGCCTTTATTAGGATAGCTTTTCACCCAATGGCCTTGTTTTTTTATAGGCAAAGCAGGTATTTGGAAGATCTTCATATATAATTTCCTATAAAACCCAATTTTGAAATTAGTTCCACTTTTTTGGGGAGGTGATTCAAGTTTGCCACTTTCACATATAATCTAGCACTCTAAAGTTTAGATTTCGATGCCGTTGCATGATCCATAGCAACCAGTTCCCCAAAGGAGATAGCAATTCCTTTAAAGATATCTTCATGCCAAAATTCTAAAGGAAGGCCAGGGAGCCTAACCCAGATCACTGTGGTTAAGAAGAAAGCATTAGTTAAATCCATATTTGGCTCCCATTTTTTAATAGTGAGAGTACTTTTGCCAAACGACCATGGACCTCCATAGAGAACCATATTCATATCTTCTTTACAATTAAAGACAAATGAGAAGAAACCATTCAACATAGGGGCTATATCAACTTCACCATGGATAACCCATTTCTGTTTAATCATTTTTTTCAAAGTATCTATATCTAGTCTAGCCCCCATAAATTTTCCCACAAGAGTAAACTCCATAGAAGATACAGAGAAATCAACGATTGGGTCTGGAATAAAATTTGGAACTCACCTTTCTCCCAACAAGATTTTGAAGTGACCAACAGGAAGGATGATTTACCACTAGGTTTCCTACCAAATTGGGAAGACCATGTCCTTTGATCACCAAAACCTTTCCTTGACCCTTCTAATTTCCTCTCAATATTGACCTCCACATTCTACAAAAGATTATTTTCATTCTCGAATACTTGACCAAGACGTGAATTGCAATGGAAGAATCCAAAGAAAGGTCCCAGACCCCACAACTAGTGGAACCAGCATCCGGAGTTTTTTCAGTATAAGCCACATTATCCTTGATTCTTCCTTCTATCCCATCAGCTTTTGCTAGATTTTCCTCTATTCATCCTTTTGTCCCCCCAAGATCAGTACCTCTTGCCAGATTTTCCCCTACCAATTTCCCACCCAAAATAATATCGGCTAGATTTATGGCCCACATCATGTTTCCCTTCCCCCTATTGCTGAAACCCTCATCAACCCAAAATGACCTACATTGTGTTGCAAATAGCAGAGCTAAATCTATATATATAGTGAGGAGATCAATGATCCTTCTATCTGAAAAACAAAAATCCTCTAATACCAATTGTTAAGAAGTAAATTCCACAAACAATTGAGCAAGGAGGAGGGATGAATCAATCATGACAAATTAAACTTGAATCCAAACTTATAAATTCTAACTCCAACAATTGAAGCAACTATGTGGAACAAGAGTTAGGTCAAACATGATAACACAAAAAATTGTTGACTAAGGAAATCCTTGATTAGAGGGAAAACCCCATCAGGAATGACACACATAGGATAGTGTGTACTAATAGATAAGTTCCTTGTGAAAGGATGTGACATTGTTAGGAGCCAAATATAGTGCATTCACTACAACAATCCTTGTTAGAGAACTCATCTTGTTAGAAGACCTTGAACCCTTGTTAGAAGATTATAACCCTATTAAAGGTCAATGAGAGGAAAAATAAATCCACTATCTAAACTACTGTAGAAATTGTGAAGATCAAAATTTAGGATAACAAAACCAAATCAAGTGATTGACTAATTAAAAACTTACTTGCCAAAATAATTTCTCTAAAGCCCAACATAGTCAAACAAATCAATCTCTTCTTTGCTATGATCATCCATCTCAAAGGCTCACATACAAAATATCCACAATGATCACACAACTATCCCAATTGAGGAAAACAACTTTGCTTTATACCCTTACAAACAATTAACTAGGTTAGTTTGTTAAAACTTCCCTAATGTACGTTTAATTACATAGGACAATGCTAAGGCATACACTCCATAAGCATCTTTGCAATCATTACATTAAAGTTTCTACATGTTACAAATCATTTATTACATGCAATAATGGTAATCAATATGTTTCCTCAACCCTACTACGCATTTCACTTTAGCGATGCCAGTTATCACAAACATAACTACACGAGCATGTATTCTACTACAACCCAAGCTCAATAACATTAATTTAACCTTGTTGACAAGATATAGTCAATATGATACCATCTCTGTAACATAATTCTCCATACACTAGTATGCTATCAATCTTTACCAAATGAATTGTAACTCATCTAGAACTTAACAAGACTCTCTTCCTTAATATTAAAAAATCCAATTTTATCTTAATCATCACTATTTAGAAAATAAATCTCTTTAACTTTAATTTCATCATCACTTGTATATAGACACTCCTTAGAAATATTTGATTTGTAAGGTTTAGGTTTCACCTAAGGTTCCTTCTTAGGACATTTATAAGAAAAATGACCAATTTGTTTATAATGCCAACAAGTAAAAGGAGCTTTATCTCTAAATATACTAATACCTTTAGGTTCCCTTTTTGCAATTAATGATAGAGTCTCATATATCTTCTTCCCTTATTCCTTAATATCTTCCCAATAACATGCATAATCTCCATAGCTTCCATAGGCACTTGCACTATTTGTTAGTACTTTTTAATCCTTGTGTATACTAGCTCCAAAAGTAGTTTCAACTCTAGGAAAAACATCTTTTAGTCTACGAGTTTCAAAAGCTTGTGATCTCCCAATCAATATTTCTTTATTAAAACCTTCCATAAGAGGAATAACTTCTTCAATGGTATTTATTGTTGTCATAAGTAGGAGTCAAGGATTTGATAATCTTTGAACAAAACTTATCTTTTGATATAGTTCCTCTAGAGGTTTTTATTATTGTAGTAATCTCAGTAATTCTTGCATCCTAACATTCTCTTAGATTTTTGAATTTTGTAACTTTTCTTTCTTTGTATGTCATCATATAATTTAAGACCTAGTCTGAATATCATAAGTAAGATCAAGACCTTTTACCTCAATGAATTCAACTTCTGAAAGTGCACTAATCGATATTTCCCTTACAATCATGTTACACTAGAACATATTATTTTCATCGTCTGTGCATGGAGATATATCACTTTCTTTCTTTACTTTAACTTTTCTCTTTGTAATCAACTAGTAGTCAACCCCATGCATATCATGTTTGTTTTGTACCTTATCCTTCCAACTATCATAATTTTCACCATCAAACTTTGAACTTTCCTTCCCATAAGCCATGGATCTCCTCACGCTCTAAATCTTTCTTCTCAAAGAGGACTTGATTCTCTGATACCAATTGTTAAGAAGAAAATTCCACAAACAATTGAGTGGGGAGGAGGGGTGAATCAATCATGACAAATTAAACTTGAATCCAAACTTATAAGTTCTAACTTCAACAATTGAAGCAATTATGTAGAACAACAGTAGATCAAACATGACATCACAAAAAATTGTTGACTAGTGAAACCCTTGGAAAACCCCATTGGGAATAACACACATAAGATAGTGTATACTAATATATAAGTTCCTTGTGAAAGGATGTGACTCTGTTAGGAGCCAAATATAGTTCATTCAGTACAACAATCCTTGTTAGAGAACACATCATGTTACAAGACCTTGAACCCTTGTTAGAAGGTTATAACCTTGTTAAAGGTCAATGAGAGGACAAATAAATCCACTATCTAAACTGCTCTAGAAATTTTGAAGATCAAAATTAAGGATAACAAATCCAAATCAAGTGATTTGACTAATTAAAAACTTACTTGCCAAATAATACCTCTAAAGCCCAACATAGTCAACCAAATCAATCTCTTCTTTGCTATGATCATCCATTTCAAAGGCTCACATCCAAAATATCCACAATGATCACACAACAATCATAATCGAGGAAAACAATTTTCCTTTATACCCTCACAAACAATCAACTAGGTTAGTTTGTTAGAACTTCCCCAATGTACATTTAATTACACAAGACACCACTAAGGCATACACTCCATAAGCATCTTTGCAATCATTACATTAAAGTTTCTACATGTTACAATACCTTTATTACATGCAATAATGATAATCAATAAGTTTCCTCTACGCTACTGTGCATTTCACTTTAGCGATTTTTTTTATCACAAACATAACTACACGAGCATGTCTTCTACTACAACGCAAGCTCAATAACATTAAGTCAACCTCATTGCCCATCTCTCTAACATAATTCTCTATACATTAGTACACCATCAACCTTTACCAAATGAATTGTAACTCATCTAGAACTTAACAAAATATCAAACAAACATTGATATCATATCCATTCTCATTTGTGAACACAATCCTAAGCTCACATTATTTAACCTATTACATGCTAACTCTGTTGTGCCAATAATCACCCTGTAATGTATAAAATCTCTATCTGTCACATATCTTGTCATCAATGACAAAACTTTTCATCACTATATAACACATAAATAGTACATCCAAGTGCCAAACAAACCCCTATAAGTTTTTAAAGTCCTCTTTGAAATTAGCCAAGTAGAAATGAGAAATAGTTCATTACTTATAACTTGTTTTAGCAATATAATTTGATTTCAATCACTACATGTATAACAAATTTCTATATCATGAATAAACAAAGAATATTCATTTTGTCTCCAAAACTTGTTAAGCAATCCTTTTTCGCTCATCCAAGAGGGGGACAATTGGTGATTGAACTTTTTTTCACTATTGATAAAGTAGTTCCTTGCCTAAAGTACTGATTTGTTATCTTTAATGGCTCGCTCCATCTCTGGTAATTATGAATTGAATAGGTTTTATTCTAGTATTTACCTTTTCTCAAGTGTTTCCAAGTTGTAAATATAAGGCTCCAAAAGGATATTATTGCATATATAATGATGAACCAAAGAGTATGGGAAACATTCCTAGTTATTAGTCCTATTGTTGAGGTCAAGAGTACACTTGAAAAAAAATCAAAGTGCTTGACCAAGGTTTAGGGAGAAAGTTAGGACACTTCCACATCCTAATATAATAAACTCCTAAATATGTTCTTTAATATCTTTCTATTTCAAATCAAGTGATAGGCAGAGGTGAACTAAGCTATTAGGTCTATAAGAATGTAAGGCACCATTTCTCAAACATATTCATGATTATATAGATTAGATTCATAATTTTAACCCAATCAATTAACAAAAGTCTTGAACCATATTGAAAAACAAGTTCTTAAAATAGCACCTAGTTTTAAAAAAACACATATAACCATAGAACAATCCTTTAATTGGCATTTTCCTATCATATCTTAAACTTAACTTATTTATATTTAATTTAGATCTAATATATTTGATTTATCATTCTGAAATTTTTCTTGAGCTTCAATAAAAAATAAAAATAATAATTTCAACAATGTACTACTTCCAAATGGGAGTTTTCTAATTTTGAAGAGTTGTAGCTCAAATTTCACCATGGAATCATATAAATGTTATATTACATGAACTCAATATAAAGCTCACAACTACAAGTATCTTTTATCCATTTCAAAAGACCAACTTCTACAACCATTTAAAACGATTAAGAAACTGAACCAAATACTTATTTAGAAATGGATCAGGCTACCATCTCTTCAACATGCAGAATCCATTCCTACTATTTGCATGATTAACACATTTGATTGCCTTAATGAATCTTTACAGAATATGAGTTTCGGGGCAATCGCTTTCCAGCTAAGAATCTTTGGAACATAATCAATGCCCTCTTTGGTTGTGCATAAGGAACCATGTGTGAAGCTCCTCTAACTGTTGTATACACAAGCTTTTCATACATTTCTGTCCATCCACCTACCTAAAAAGATGTCCAACAATAATTATTTGCTTCATCTAATGATTCTTACTTTAGAAAAAAAAAACTAGAACAATAATTCTTTGCTTCATCTAATGATTCTTACTTTAAGGAAAAAAAATACAAAACTAGTGTGCAAATCCTATTTGCATCTTTCAAAGGAGAGGTTTTATACCTGTCCATGGGCGTACCAGGCACTGTATTGTATTATTATTTTAAGCTTCAAATCTTTAGCAAGCTTATCAATTTGGGTTCGTGTTCCAGTCAATGGAACCACCGAATCTTGATCTCCACTGCAATAATTAAATCAATTGTATTTTTTTTTCCATTTGAAGGAAGCATGTACCATTAAAAATCCAAATACTAGACTTAAAACTCTTGAAATATTTCTTAGAGTTGAAGAAATTACCTAAAAATCCACACAGGCAAGCCCTGTTTTATAAGACTTGTTATCACAGGAATCATATCCTGAAGTTGATCTTCGAACTTGTACTGAACCACCCTAATCACAAATTAAAATTAATTACCACTGGAACTGAGTGACTTTCATTTTATGTCTAATTCGACTTATAAAGCTCTAATCTTATTAAGGAGACCTGATACCTATATAAACACATAAATTCTGAGATGGCAAAAGAAAGCTATTTAAAATTTCTGTGGTTTGGAAGAGAAGTTCAGATTTGCATAACTGCCCAAATTTTCCTAACATCAAATCTGCTACAAAGTTATTGACCCTAATAAGTAAGCTCAACTATTCAAAAATAAAAATAAAAATAATATTCCGATTGAACTACTGGAAAAAAATCTTGTTTCAAAGACTAGAAACTGTTCAGATTTACAGAATAACTGCTGGGAAGTTTCCTAATCAGATCTTCAAACAAAATCCTGCATCAAAGTGACCACTAATTGACCTGCATATTTGACCTTAATAAATGTCATCCATCATCCATGAATAAATAAAATGTTATTTCTGATGAAATTGCCCCTACCTACAAAAGCTACCTCCTCTACTTTACTCTACTATTCATAAGAAAGTATCCAAGTAGCTTGGCAGGGATCATGTGCAAAAGTTTATTTATAATTTGGAAAAATAGTATGATGACACAAGAAAAGAAAATATGCAAAAGTTTATTTATAATTTGGAAAAATAGTATGATGACACAAGAAAAGAAAATATAAAAGAATGTGTTGGGGACCTTTAGGTTAGAAAGATCGTTTTGAAGGAAGACAATGAGTAGCTGTGATGTTAGGGGACCTCTCGAAGCTGATTTTGAGGAGATGGTTTAGGTTTTTTATTCCACTTAGTTTAGTTGTAAGAATGGTTCATGAGATATGTTCAAAAAGTTAAGGGTAGGATACTAGTATCTTAGTATACCTTAGAATTTTTTTGTTGTCTTGAATATTAATATCATTTTTCTTGATTTTTTGGTATTAACAATATTTTTTTTATAAAGATGGGCAAGTGTCAATAGTAAAAAAGTAGTCATTTTAATCTACCTATTATATTTAGTCAAAGATGTACCAATAACTATTTATTCAAAATTGTCAATTTAATCTACATATTAGATATACTCAAAGTTGTACCAATAACTAGAAAACAAGTGTTCTATAATTGTGCACAACTTTTCTATTAGTGGTGGACAAATAGACTAATTATTACCAATCAAAAAGATTAAAGATTTTGAGACTTAATTTATATGTTATCTTTTTTAAACCCCTTTGAAATTAACAATTTATAGAAAATCAAGTATGTATAAAATGTATAATTAATTATTGATACCATTCCCCTAAGCAATTACAAGATGAAAAGGAAATCCAACCAGGGTCTTTCCCAGACGCCCGCTAAGATCAAAATCGATGGGACTGACTACGTTCAGATCTTGACATCATACTCTGCAAACTGCAGGGAGAAAAAAGGTCCCCTCCCTGAATAGAGGTTTCGTAGACGAGAAGGCAGAAGAAATATGTGCGAGCAGACAGAAGAAATGATTGTTATGCATATGGAGGTTCCTGTCATGCCCTTTTATTTCTGTCTGAACGGTACTACATTGCAGAATACGTAATAGTTAATTCAAATTCAGAAATCTATTGGGTTTTGAACTGGTTTAGAGTAAAAGCCTTATGATATTATTGGTAGAGGAGTTTTAATTACCCTATGTTCTCATGTGGTTGTTAAGTTCAATTGCAGTTGAGTGTTCTTATGCCATTTTTCATTTTTGGAGAAAGATAATTTGGAATCTATCTTTATTTTTGTGCAGCGGCTTCCTTTAAAACATAAACTTAAATGCTCAGAAAACAAGCAGCTAAAATCAACAATCATTAGATCATCAGCTCCACAAATTACTGCTAAAAATGTTGAGCAGTGACTGTTGGCCAAAATAAGCTTACCAGCCGCAGGGGAACCTGGCCTTATAGTTTTATATAAGATAGAGTTTATAGTGCATCAGAATGCATCTGCCTTATAATATATGTTTTGTGGTTTATACTACAATTGGGGGTAGGCACCTAATTGTGCTACATAGCCTACCCTCAAGGAAATTTCATAGCCTACCTTCAAGGAAATTTCTACTTGTGACCTCTTTTTCAAGAGTACAAGTGAGTGATTATATTCTGATGGCCATACATTACCTAAGGGGCCAATAATTGTCCGCTGTTTTTGAATTTTTTTTTTTGATTATATCAATTGTACAACTTTATGGTTTCAATAGTAAATAGATAAGAAATAAGAATGATTATGACACCACTTTGAAACTACTATTGTATGACTCTCACATTCACAAGTACTGATCATACATTTATTAATTTTAATAAGTGAAATTAGATATAAAGATACAAAACCTATATCCTTTAAATTGAGAAGACAGCAGAGAAAGGGGGAAGGAGAGAATAGACCTGCTGCAAGCCTCCCATGGGTATGGAAGGGCGGTGGAATTGGCGTGGAGAGCTTGTTGGACATCGCGCCTGTTCAAATAAGACGTTATCTCGTTGTCTACACACACATCGATGCCCTCTTCACCTTGTGATCCTTTTATCTGTGATCAACATGGGTAACCCAACAACAACAGCGAATCAATATGGGACATTGTCGAAAACGTAGTATCTCGCTTCCTCCAATTGAAATGAGACAGGTGTTATGATTAGGTATAGAGAGAGAAAGGATATACCCGCTTGCGGAGCCTCCTGGCCTGCTGAATGATGGGAGGAGGGCAGACATCGAGAGTAACGTCGTACATGTTGATGTTGCCTCCGACTTCATTGTGCGCCGCTGTAACGAAGAAAGGGCACGTCCCCACTGTTTCATTGTCTTCTTCTTGTCTACTCTGCTCAAGTGAGATTGTGCCGTCGCTGAAGTCGCAGGAGGAACTGACGCCTTTGAACGTCGTGTCTGATATCAGTCCGTGCGACCACAGGAAAAAGTACGTGGCACTCGTATCCAAGCCATAGTTCAATAGAGGATTGCCAACCTGAGAAAGGTTGCAAATTTCTTCTCCTAGTTAGATAATTGTCTTTCTGGATTAAACTGTGTATATTTTTCATCATCAGTAATATTACATGACTTATCATCAGGATGAAACAATAGATAGAGAGTACCAAAGATGAGACAACTTATCTTTCTTCCTTTCTATCTATTGCTTCATCCTAATGGTAGATCATATAGAGTATGATGCTACACGTTAATGATAAATCATATACAATTTAATCCAAAAAGATAATTATCTAAGCATATTTCTGATTATAGATGTTTCCCTATTCAATCTTTTTCTAAATATATATCAAAATCTTAACATTTTCATGATAACTATTCCATATATCTTATAATTTCTTCCCTACCAAAACTTTTCATTAATATGTATCAAAATTATCTAATCTTGTTTACTTAAGCATTAATATATAAGAGCATCATCAGCTTTTTATAAATTAACATTAAAAATATTCATTTCTTCAAATTTACTTTTATTTACAAATTATCTCTATACAAGACACCAATAATGCAATTTAAAACTCTACTTTTAAATGTGAACTTGAGACTCCATAATGTAATATGGATTGTGAAAATATAATTGGAATTTATTGTTGAGCTTTTAAACAAATTCAACTAACAATTTCTATATTTTAACTGTGGGAATCATGATATAAAATTTTGAAATTATTTCTTTAAACTAGACTTTTGTTAGTAGGGGATAGAAAAAGTGATTTTATGAACGAAACCTATACTCTCAAATGTACTAAGCATTATAATTTATTTAAAAAACTGAAAATCATTATATTTAATTAAAAAAACTTAAAATCGTTAATTTTTACTATTTTAGATGGTACTCTATAAGCTATCATAAGATAAAATAATTTAAAAGATTTGAAAATTATACATCAAATTAGAAAATAATGAAAAAAAAATAGGGGAAAATAAATATCCAATTGGCATTTAAGCTAAACTTTGCGAGCCTAGAACTCCTAAACGGTAAGTCAGATTTTGCCCATTTTTTTGTTGTACTTCCTTAAGTGATTGAAGAACTTAAAGCTAAGGTTTCTGCTTTAAGATATTCACAAGAACAAAAGGATCAAAAAGTGCCATTTATGAATGCTCACCAGAAACGCAATTAATTATAGTCAAAACACTTTTAGAAACAATAATTGAAGGATATTAGACCTCTCTTTCCCTAAATAAAAATAAAATTAAACTATATATATAAAACAATACACAAATAATGAAAACCTATTGTTAGAGCAGCTACTGCTATGATAAAATAATTGGAACCTTAAATTTTACCGTGTATTTAATATTATTATGTTAAAACACTACGTACAAGACAACAGTTTTGTCTGCAACAGCTCGCGTATATTCAGAAGACACGAGACCAGTAAAAGCTTTTTTGTCAGGCCAATTAAAAACCAACGGTTACTTCATTTCATCGGACTGATAATAACACTTCGATTATAACGTTAAATTCCCACATATCGTGCTATAGAATTTTCCGAAGTTCAATCAGTACAACATGGACACTGAAGATTCTCCCTGTAAGGTGAGAATAAATTCATAATACTTGACTACCAAGCACAGATGAGTTTTCTTAACAATCCACTGATGGTCGCTAAAGATTCATATCAAATTAAAAAAAATTCTATTACAAAAAGAATAAAAGAGCCATCAGTCATAAGATTGCA
This sequence comes from Cupressus sempervirens, assembly GCA_028749045.1. Lineage (NCBI taxonomy): Eukaryota > Viridiplantae > Streptophyta > Pinopsida > Cupressales > Cupressaceae > Cupressus > Cupressus sempervirens. The sequence goes on from CM053792.1 coordinate 388,219,557, forward strand.
GAGAAATAACTAACCGTTATGGCTTTGAGGTTGAACTTGAACTGCCGGCTGCGATTGTTATACTTCAAAATTAGAGAGGCCAGCTGAGGAATATAATGTCCTGATAAAAAAACAAAAATTTGAAAGTTTGGTCATTTCTATAAAAATATGATCTTTTAGATGCACACTATTACAATTTGTTTTTTCTTTAACTATCAATGAATTTTCTTGCAGAGTGAACGGTTCTGAAAAGACAAATACCTGCGTAGCTCTCGCCGGCGAGAAAGAAGTCTCTTGTTTTGTATTCTGGAAACTTGTGCAGCCATTTCAGAAGAAACGTGAAGGTTTCGTTTGCTGTTTCAGTCACAGGACTCGAACTCGTGACCGCTCAGTCATAAAAAAAGATTGTTGCAGTGTCAAAATAGTTGTCAGGGAATTAGAAGCATGCATACCTACTCTTTCATCGTCGTATAAGTACGTTGATGAGTTGGAGTAAGACCAACCCACTCCGGCGGGCGAATCAACGAACAGAAGGTTCGCAACTGTTCATATTATTATTGTCATCAAAGATATAACTTTATTAAAAATATATATATATATAGTTGGGTTAGGTCAAATAGGGAAAAATTGACCAAAAAACAAAATAAAAATGCAGCCCCTCTTTTGTAAGGATATATATATATACCCTTGTTCCATGAATGAGAATTGATTGCGAGTCCATTTTGGGTTCCGGCGCTTGGAAAAAATGGTCCCAATTCAGTAAAAGCTCCTCCTCCTATTGAGGAACAGCCAGGACCTGCAAGCTCACGATAACAAATTTACAGATGACAGCAAGATCCTTTAAAAACAAATGAAAACATAAATTAAAATTTGCGAAACAGTTTCAACTTAGAATGCTGAGGTAGAAAATGGTAGAAAATTGGAAGTTTGCAGATTCTATATCAATGGCTCACTAAAGCTTTTGGATTCAACTGTTCAGTGATTCTTGCTGAGAATTACTAGAACCTGATAAAATATCAGGAAATTTGGGTCTCGATTCATTATTAGAAATTTCGGTTTTTAGTAGAGGAATAGTAATTGAATTGTTTCTGGATATGATTATCTGATTTTTTTCAAGATCAAAGATGGAATAAGCACATTTGGTCTGAGATTCTGAGATTCTCAACTGTTAAGGGAACATTTTATGTCATCTTTTATCTTATAATGTTTGGAAGGAAAAAATCTCACAAGGCGTAATGAAAAACAATTGGAGGTGCATTGTTCCGACTTGTCATGCAAAAAAAACTCACAAAGTCATCCAGAAAAAAATAGAGCGAGACTAAGGAGCTTTACTTCCAATTTACAGTGATGGTGGAGCAGAGAGTCTGCTCCCAAACGTCAGAGAGAACCAAAAACAAAATTTAAACTATTAGAAACTTTACATATGAAAAATAATGATAGATCAGAAAATTTGATGAGAAAATCAAGAAAAAACCGTCATATCCAAAACACAATTCAAGCTACCAAAAAACTGTACATACAAATGAAATAACACACCTTCAAGTTCGACCCTGAACATCGAAAGAAAACATAGCACGAGGTAAAACCAAAAAATTCAAGCTAATTAAAACTTTTCTCACAAAAGATAACCAACATAAAAGTAAAATGACACATTTCTTCATATTTAAGTTAAAACCTTAACCTTCCCACGTACACAACAATCTAAACAAATACACTGTTACTTCAAGTTGGCACGTATTTTTTCACATTAGATTTCATTCAGGTCAAACAGACACACTAATTTCTTAAACCAAACACAAGATCTACAAAATCTGTTTCCAAGAATGCATTTAACACTTATTTTTAGTGCAATGTTTCTCAAAATCACCTAATTTCGCAGTTCATACACTGATTCCTAGACTAGACTTAACCAATTTGATTGCTTAGATTTTTATGACATTCTCTTCTCTTACTATCACATTCTGATTATAGATGATTGATGACAAAAATCTACAGGAACAAATACAAAAAAATATATCAACGAACAATATCATCTTTATTTATAAACACCGCCCAGAAGCTGAAAAACAAATCCAAACTCAAGAACTGCCCTTCCCTACAAGAATTGAACAGAAAAAGAAAAGGATTAACTGATTGATCAACACCAAATACGTTTCCTTCATAAAATCGAAAAAAAGTACCTCCATTGAGCCAAAGCACGAGAGGCAAGTTGGTGGCATTCTTTTCCGCCTCTGCAAAATAATAAAACAATGCCGTCCCAGCAACATCATCAACAGTAACATAACCAGCAAATTGTCTGAATCCCACAGCCGGCTGGCCAGGCAAACTTTTCACCAAATCCTCAATAGGAGCACACAAAACACCTCCTAACATAACCAAAATCCATACCCAAATTCCCATTCTCAAACTCTCTCAAAAACCCAACCACAACCGGAGCAAAAACACACAATCTTGTCTGCAAAAAACTATTTACCCACGAAAATCCCAGTGAAATCCCCCGGCTCTTACGGCTGCACAAAATACTAAAGAACCAAACTTTCCTTTAAAAGAGGCTGTGGAAAGGGCTGAGCCTGCTAACAAGTCAGATTATTACCGACGTACCAGCAAAAATCATAATCATAGTTGCTCAGAGGGGAAAGGCATTTTTAGTGGGTTTGTCATTTGCCATTAATTGCAGTGAAAAGCGATTGGTCGAGGACTGGAATGTCAAGTATTTATTATCAACCATCTGACATAACAGAGAAGGTTTACAAGGGAAAAACACCTTTCCTCGACACGTCACTATTGACATGACTGTATTTAATGCGTAGAGATTAATTTACTGTTGTGAGTTTGAACAATCTACGAGTCTTTCTAGACAGTCAAATATTGTGTTGTTGCCGTTTTCTACCATGCACGTAAACTGATCTTGATCTTGAAATCAATTTGGGCTTGCAATTGATTGCGTACATGAACTCCGGTGTCTCTGGAATGAATCTGGACCTTCCATGATGGAGATATTTGAGCTTTTGAGGCATTCACGGTATGGTCTTTTCAGCATGACAGTACGTACCCATTGTCCAAAACACAAGGTCAGTAATTAATGGTGGCAGGGAGATATTGTTGTACAGGCGTGGACGATCTTTATTGTGATGCAATTTTGTAAGCTATCTCAGTTCCCTGAGTAGGTGCTTTCATGGTTATGAAGGAGCTCATGTCACGAGCAATGCGCGAAGATTGTGAAGACTGCTTTTAATGGAGTTCTTCCAATAAGCACAATTATAGGAAAAAGCTGCATAGCCCGTTTGCATCTGCTAAGACATATGACTCTTGGTTAGGGTTCACTTTACCACCTCGTTTGCAACCTTCAACAGGTAGACTAGTTAATCCACCTACCCATTAAGTCTTTGATAAGACATTCCTCTTGAAAAATTAAAATGATTAAAGTATAAATCAATGAGAATGAAGAATTAAAATATGCTTAAGTCAATGGGCCTTTGGTCTATTGGTGAAGTTGAATGGCTCACAAAAAGCACACCAGGGATCAAGTCTTGCTGAGTGCAAGACCCATAGACATCATAAGGGATGAGGCCGGGATCGTGCCCCGGGCAAATTTGGTAGCGTGGATGCTTCTCAGTCCTTGGCTCTTAGCCAAATTTTTTTTAGCTTATAAACAAATTTGTAATGTTGACACATCATGAAAAAACTAATTATCTTTATTGTGATTGGTTGAGAGTAAAAATAATAATAAGTAAAATTAATTTTCATTACATATAAATATAAAATTTTCAAAGACTTTGCAAATACATTGATTTATAAGAACTCTATCAATGCATTAATTACAACTTTATCTTTTCCACATTTGTGACAAGTGGATTAACTTTTTAAAAAAATCATTTTTATCTTATTGCTATTATTTTACTTTTATAAAAATAAATTAAACAATATTAATTTTTAATTATATTTTATAATAGTGTTTGTAATATGTATAATTGATAAGTGTTACAATTTAAAAATTATATCATTTATTATTATTATTTATTTAAACAATTTATCATTTAGTTTAAATATATTTAAAGCTTAAATGTACATTTCAATATTAAATTAATAATTATATTTTATATAAAAAAAACATATTAAAGGAAATAACCACAAAGAAAAAAAAATCAATTCTAAAAGATATATAAATTATTATTAAGTTTTTATAAACTATGTATTAAATTAAATAGTTATATTATGTTTCTTATTTATATCACATTATAACATCAAATTTATATGTATTACATCTATTTATTATTTACAAATGTACATATTATATTATATAGATATTATTTCATAATTAAAAATTACTTTATTTTATGAAAAAATATGAGCCATCCTATCAGATCACAAGTGCATTTCTAAGCAAAAATTAATGCATTCACAATGCTAATTTAGAACTATTTAACCTTATTCTCACTCACCTACACCTCTACAATCATTATGCATTAGGCAGGAACTATGACACATTATGTCTCTTGTTATTGTTAGAATCCTTTTCCTATATATTTTGACTCTAGAATTCTTAAATGTTAAATATGCTACTATGAGAGAAGAATTAAAATAGGTGTGTTTTATGCTATGTAAAGTAAATATTAATTTTAATATTGTTACAAAACATACAAAACACTTTATCTATTTTGGATGATAATCTTTTACATTAGTATTAATATGATGTAAGCTACCCACAATTTATTGAGTCATTTATATTTAGTTTGAACATAGCAAAAGTCAATAGTGGACCCAACTGATTTGTATAGCTATTTGATACTATTGTTTAAGATGATACTATTTTGCAATAGTTCCAATATTGAATTTTACATGAATACTTTTTAGTTTATTAGTCAATTATTTATTATTATTTATTGTTAAAATGTTCTTCCTATTTATTTTGACTATGATACACTTAAAAGTGGAGCCACTTTATTTGTCATAAAATAAGTCAAAACTATAATTAAAATAATTACAAAATGTGTACAAATAATCATTATACAACTGTAAAACATAAACCATAAAGGATACATTTTATAAGTAATAACACAAGATAACAATTAACAAAAGGAGTTGCTTCAATTATTATATATAAGTATTATGAAGTATATTGTACTCTATAAATATTATACAAATATATACTTATCATAATATATAACTATTATAAATTTTAGTAACATTATAGTATATCCATAATGTTACTAATTATAACTATATTCCTTGTTCATTATAAATACACTTATCATCCATCCTAGTACTAATCCAACTCAAAGATGTTTCATCATGGAGTTTCCTCCAACATTAAAAGCCCACTTAACTTGTTTCCTTATCTTCAAAGCCAACGGAAATTATCATTATCCCTTAGAAATAAGAAGATTAGTCTCATTTGTGCTTTGTGCTACTCCTAAGTCACATTCATGTTGTCATTAGTGTCAAACAATTAATGATGAAGGAAGAAGATAGTAGTTGGTGAACACTATCACCAAGTTCCATTGTATTGCCTAAACATAAGGATAGGGAGAAGTATAAGTTTTTTAGTTATAATCGAGCTTAGTACATACCAAGTACTTTAATACTAACTGAGCACATAAGTCACTAAGCATTACAAGCATAATCGAGTCTGAAGGACATCGAGTGACAACATAGTAGAAACCTAGTATACACTGGGTTATATAGGGGGAACATAAACGTTTACAATGGTACAAAATTTGATGTAAAATGAACCTACTAAGTGACAAACATGATTTACACAAATCAAGGTAAAGATTTGGAAGATTTATTGATAAATGTGTATTGATTGTTTATGGTTTCAAGACAAAGAAGGCCAATGAAATGACAAAAAGGAAAAGTATGGAACAAGGATTATTCTAGATCATTGATTTTGATCTATAGTACATTCTAAAGAATTCTAAAACCCTAGTTAGGTCAAAATTCATAAGAGGCAAAAAGAACACTATTTAAAGATCTACAATGGTTAGTTTAAAGTTGTTGCTAAGATAAGATATCAATCATTTACTATTGTTTATGCTATGCTGAGAAGGAATTATGCTAGAAGAATGAATTTTTGAATCTAACAGAGTTTAGAGATTCAAGCAACATAAGGAAGGACTTGATATTAGTCACCAGAGGTGATAAATCAGTGAGCAGAAGAGGGGTTTGATTGGCAAAGTAATTTGCATAATATAGATCAATTTCAATGTTATTCTCTAACCATTATAGCATATTAAATCTTTTCATGAGGTAGTCCTAACAATCTGATTACAAATCTCTTAACCAAGTACACACTTTGTATAGTGTTGTAAAATCCTTGGAAAAGGTAGATCCTAGAAGATCCATTTGTATTACTCCTAGCAGAGCAAGTCACCAGAAGTGAAAATATGGTGTAGCTCTAACAAGGTACCCTCTTACTATAGTAGTAATAGATTTTTGGGTACCATCTGTATTGTATTTTCCCCTCTAATTGAGGGTTTCTGCATGACCAAATACTTGTGTTTTGTGTCAATAATTTTATGGTTTATATTTTCATGATTCATGCAAGTTAGCATAATATAAAGTTGCTTTTATTTTCAAGTATTGTGGTTAATGGTATATGCCTACCAAGTTTTGAAAAAGAACAAGGGCATTACAAATTTTGGTTAAAGGTTAAAGTTTTAAAGGATATAGATTCACTCCCTTGCCAACCCCTCTCAGCATCATACCTTTCCTATATAATCCAAAAATTGGTATAAGAGCTAGTTCTTTCATTCAAGGGTTTTACCACCTTAGAGAAAAGATCTGAGATATGGAAATGTATATGCTTGACAAGACTATTGAGAATTAGAAATTGGAACTAAGGATAGCCCTAAATCAAATCAATGATCTCGATCAAGAAGAAATTGAAGTAGACATTGAATAAAGAAATGGGGATTGCCCTGGGCACAACCTATTAGGAGGAAAGGATTGAGGAAATATTCGATAGAAACATGTCTGAAGAATATAATGTTTTTATAGCTGATATGTTTGAGAAAAACCATATCCCTAACAAGTAGATGAAATCACTGAAATTAGAACAAGAAGTACAATCTACAAGAATTTGTGAAGCGTTGGAAAAAAGAGACAAACTAAGGATGAGAAAACAATGATTGAAGAAGACAAGAGACAAATTACAACAAGAATGGATTGTAAAAATGAAGAAATCATTAGGTTGAATTAGAACCACTATGATATGGTAAACCATCTACTAGGTGGAAACCATGACATTGAGAGAAAGATGGAAGAAATTATTGAACTAAGAATTGAGAATGAAAAATTGAAAATTGAACTGACATCACAGAAGGAAGTAAATGAAATATTAAGGATATTAGAAGAAAATATAAGAATAAAACACATCAATAACTAAGAGGGCAAAGGCCACTAAGAGACACTTCAAGACTAGGCTATACCAAGCAAGGAGAATCATATAAACAAATTGAAAAAATGAAAAGTCTACAAAAATCCCCTCGCCAAAGAAACATACATGCTATCATTGTAGAAAATTTAGACACATAGCTAATGTCTATAGAGTAAAAGTAGTAAGTCCAATGATACTCCTAAATTTGATGGTTACTATTGTTGCTAGCATGAATGTTGATGGTATACTGTAATGAAATAACTTGCAAAATAGAAGAAATAATATGAAATATTATATAAATACTTGATAATAACTGAGAGTAATAGGCCACTTCAAGGGGGAAACCTCCAAATATCTCCAATGAGAACACACTTCCCAATATGATGTTGAAATAAGACTCACAACCTCCTGTATATACCTAATTATGCTTAGGTTGAATAGACACAACCCTACATAACACCTAGGCTGACCTACCTAACTAAATAATAATATAATAATGATAACATGACTTAATTAAGGATTAAGATAGCCACAAGTTGACTATATGTAACCCTATATACACTAATATTAAGGGTGTAGCATGCTCCCTCTCTTGAACAAAGAATTGTCCTCAATGCTAACCAAGTGTAGATTCTTTTGAATGAACTCCTCATCCTCCCATGTGGCCTCTTTAACTAGTAAATTCTTCCATTGGATGAGATATTAAGTCATTGTTTTGTTCCTCAACTTCTTTGTGCGTGTTTGAAGAATGCATTCTGGTTCCAAAATTATCCTTCCTTCATCAAGTTTTGGTACTACTGTTTGAGTAGGAATATTCTGCCCAATTACCTTCTTTAAACAAGAAACATGAAAAACTGGATGTATCTTTGTTGTTGGTGGCAACTCAAGCTTGTAGGCAACACTATCAATCTTTTGCATGATTTGGTATGGTCAATAATTTCTTGGAGACAAATTATTGTTCTTTTTTTGTCACTTCATTGAGATTTGTTTATAAGGCTGCAATCTCAAGAAGACCTAGTCCCCAACTTCAAAATTTCTTTCACTACAATGTTGGTCTGCTTGTTGTTTCTTTTGATTCTGTGTCATAGCTAAATTCTCCTTGAGTCCTAAAAGTACTTGTTGTTGATGAAGCAAGTGGTCCTCTACTACCTAAACTCTTGGCGACACCTTTAATGATGATGTGATGGAAGGAGGATGATATGTATAAAGTGCCAAAAATGGAGACATTTATGATGAGCTATGTAAAGAAGTATTGTCCACCATTTTGCAAGAGGTAGCTAATCCACCCATTGAGATTATTTTTCTAAAGTGAAACAATGTAGATATCCTTCCAAACATTTATTGACAACCTCAGTTTGCTCATGTGATTTAGGATGATATGAAGAACTATGAGCCAATTAAGTACCCAAACATGAAAATAAATCTTTCTAAAAATGACTAGTAAAGATAGGATCATGATTACTAACAATAACCTTAGGTGTGCCATGTAGCTTTTGGATATTCTCCAAGAAAATTTTTTCCACTATAGTTGTTATAAAAGGATTTGGTAATGCAATGAAATGTGCATATTTAGTGAGGTGATCAACTACTACCATGATGACATTATGACCTTTAGATTTGGGAAGCCCTGTGATGAAGTCCATGGATACCTCTTCCCAATGTTGGCTAGGAATAGATAAAAGGCTGCAAGAGACTTGGTGTCTTAGTTGTTTCCCCTTATTTCTTTGACAAATTAAACACTTAGCCACAAATTTTTGAACATCACCTCTTAGCCCTTCCCAAAAAAATCTTTCTTGACCAGATGATATGACTTCAAAAATCTTGAATGACCACCAATTGGGGACTCATGTAGTTCTTTGAGAATCTTGTGTTTAAGAGTGGAATTCTTGTAGAGATACAAATGCTCTTTATACCAAAGAATATCCCCATTTAAACAAAAGTTATCTGAACTACTAGGGTCACTTTTTATTTGCTAGATAAGATTACTTGTTGCAACATCATTTTGCCACTCTTATTTGGCTTCTACCACCCAATTTTCTTATAATATTGAAAGGGCACATAATAAGGCTTTATCTTTTTTGTCTTTACTAGAAAGTGCATCAACCACAATATTTTCCTTCCCTTTCTTGTATACAATTTTAAAGTCATATCCCAACATCTTAGTGACCTGTTTTTGTTGCTCTTCTGACGATAGCCTTTGTTCCAAAATTTATTTTGGGCTATCATGATCTATCTTAACCTTGAATTGTTGACCCATTAATAAGGCCTCCATCTTTTAAATTCATGAAGGATTTCTAGCATTTCCTTCTCATAAATAGGTTTGAGTTGATTTTTAACTTTTAATTGATGACTCTTAAAAGCAATTGGTCAACCTTCTTGCATGAGAACTGCTCTTATCCCATTTCCAGAAGCATAAAATTCCACAATGAATTCCTTGGTGAAGTCTGGAATGACAAGCACTGGAGTTGGTACACATATCCTTTTTCAATTGCTCAAATGATACATTAGCAGATTCATTCCAATTAAAAGAATCCTTCTTCAATAGAGTGGTAAGGGGTGCTTCTATACGACCATAAATCTTCACAAATCTTCTATAATATCCTGTCAATCCCAAGAAACCCCTCAACACTTTAATATTTTTTGGAATAGGCCATTCCATGATAGCCTTAATTTTGTTAGGGTCCACCTTTACTCCTTCATCTGAAACTATGTGTCCCAAATACTCCACCTCCTTAAGACCAAAAGTACACTTGGATGGCTTAGCATAGAGTTGATGATCTTTGAGTAATTGCAATGCTTGATCTACATGTTGGAAATGTTCTTCCCAAGTCTTTCTATAAATTAGTATATCATCAAAAACACTAACACAAACTTTCTCAAGAACCTCTTAAAAATGGAATTCATCAAACTTTGGAATATAGATGGTGCATTGGTAAGATTGAATGGCATCACCAAAAATTCATAATGATGCTCATGTGTTCAAAATGTTGTCTTACAAATATCTTCCTCCTTAATCCAAATTTGGTGAAAATCCAATCTAAGATCTAACTTGGTAAAATACATAGCTTCATTTAATTCATCTAGAAGATCATCAATGACTAGAATAGGAAACTTATCTTTAATGGTGTACTTATTGAGCACTCTATAATTTGGACACATGCACCAAGTTTCATCCTTCTTATGCACCATCAAAACAGGTGAGGAGTATGCACTTTCACTATGCCTAATAATTCTTGCCTCTAGTATTTCCTCAACAATTTTTTCTATCACTTTTTTGTATTTGTGGGTACCTATAAGGCTTGATGTTCAGTGGTTGGCTCCCTGGAACTAGTTATATGGCATGGTCATGATCCCTCTTAGGAGGAAGTCATTTAGGCATATCTCCATGAATCACTGAGTGATGATCAATTATTGCTTGTAAATCTGAATGAGTAAGAGCATTATATTGAGAGACTTCTAATGAACATAGCTGGGCCACAAATCCATCTGCACCTTTCTTAAGAAAGTTTTTCATTTGATGAGAGCTTACCATCTGTGGAGATTTTTCCTTCAATCCCCTTAGCTCCACTATCTTTCCTTTTGATTGAAAGCACATGAATAGTTCTTGGAAGTTCATCTCAATTGTTTCTGATGTAGTAAGCCATTGTACTCCTAAAAAAAATCTGTCATACCCACGGATATTGCATATATTGGAGTATCAAGTTGATAATCTCCCATAGATAATTTGATGCTATGACACTTCCCTGAACAACTAACTATGCCCCCATCTATAATCAAAACCTAAAACTCTGGGGATGGATATATAAAACAATTTAGAAGAGTTGCCAACTTTTTGTTGATGAAATTATGAGTACTACCTGAGTTGATCAACACAATTACTTTGTGCTTCTTTAAGAAACCCACTATCTTGAGAGTCTGTGGTGCACTGATACTTGAAAGTGCATGACAAAAAATGACTGGTTGAGAATCATGTGATTCCTCACCTAACTCCCTATCCTCCTCTAATATGGGCTCATCCTCTTCTTCCTCACTTGGACATTCAATATAGAACAATTTTTTCTCTACATTTATGTCCTCAACTATGTTTTCTATCACAATTGAAACACAAACTTTTTTCTCTTTTCTCATCAATTTGTTGTGGAGTTAACCTAGTAGGTTGAGGAAGAGAACGTGTTGAATATCCTTTTTCTCTTGTCACATTAGCCCCTTGCTTTCTAGGAATCAAGAACTTCTCCTCTACCTTGCATGCCAATATAAAAGACTCTTTTACTAAGCTAGGACAAAACATGCGTACCTCATGTTGAATGTGATCCTTGAGACCACGCAAGAATAAAGCATTCAAGTTCTCCTCTACAATTGTATTCACTCTTAAGGATAGTTTTTGGAATTTTGGAATATAATCCTTAACTGATCCTATTTGTTGAAGCTTAGCAAGTTGGCTAAAAAAGTTTTCTGTCACACTATTGCTATATTGTGCTTGGAGTTCTTTTTATAAAAATTAACCATGATAAAATGAGACCCTTTTTCCTCCTATGAGTATGAGTACAAAGCCAATGATACCAAATGAATTGATTTGGTTCTAGGTATAAGGAAGCCATCATGACCTTTTGTCTATACGGGATTTGATGTACTTCAAAAAAATTCTCCATTTGATTTATCCATGTTAGAGGCTCCTTGCCATCAAATTTGTGCATATCCACCTTTGAAAAAAAATTCCTAGATCCTATAGGATTATTAAAATGTGTTTCATTATTAGTCAACTTGAAGGTTTCACCTTGATTGCTTGAGAGCTCCTTCCTTGTTTCATTCATATAGGTACTTAACATGCTTCATATATCTGATATATCTCCTCATAGGTTACACATATCCCTCTTAACCTCTTCCTTGAACTTACTAGGTTCCCCATTGGAATTACTATTCTTTGTTGCTTCCCAATCTTGATTAGAGGATTTCTTCGGTGTGGTAGCATTCGTTTTGCCTCTTATTGAAGGCCCTGTCATGATGGAAACCAATATGTTTTAAGTAAATCACACAAATGAAATGTAAATTATTTTATTTATTTTTAATTGTAACTTACTAGGGCCAAGATACCCTTACTCAGAAAAAATCCTTAAAAAATTAGCAAATTTGCTGCCTTGAGAGAGAATTTTCCAAATTTTGCAATATCTTGCTTTTCTTTTTTCAATTTCTCTAAGCTTTTAAATTTAGGCTACTCTACTATGTATTCAAAAACCCAATACAAGTTATACTCCAATTTGGCAAGATGTGAGAGATATGAAGATCTCAATAAATTGTGTAGAAATAATAATTCTACAATAATTTTCTCAAATTTTCTCTAATTCCTCTAATTTTTGGACTATAGCTTCTTTAATATGGTATTAAAAAACCCTTTAAAAATCTTTGAAAAATCAGTTAAAATCTGAAAGTAATGCTCTTCCCAAAATTGCCCTAATGTTGAGAAAAAAATATTGCCTCTATGGTGCCAAGATCATGCTCTAATACCACTTGTAATGAAATAACTTGCACAATAGAAGAAATAATATGAAATATTATACAAATAATTGATAATAACTGAGAGTCAAGGGTTTACTTAGTTAACATATTTGGTGTTATTGTGTATGAGTATCTTTTTATGGTTGCTGATTATATTACTTATATGGTTAAGGATTAATAAGGCTGAAAATTGTAGAAAGCGATCTATTTATGTGCAATATGTGAGCTAGAGAAGCATTCTTAACAACTCTTCCTAAAAATGAGTATAGTCAAGTAAAATCACTAGAAAGATTTGATAAGATTTGGAAAGATTTAGAATCTACTTTTGAAGGAGATAAACATGCAAAAATAGTAAGATTGCAGAATTGGATATGTTTGTTTCAAGATGCTAAAATGATGGAAGATGAATCTGTGAGAAGCTATGTTGGTAGAATATATGAGATTGTTGTAGGAATTAAGCCCTATAATGGATCCAAAGAAGAAGATGAGATTGTATGGAAGATTATGAAAACTTTGAAACCTCCATTCAAGCAAGTAACATAGATGATTGAACTTTTGATGCCCTATACTAAGAAGTTCACTCGAGAAAATTTGTTTACAAGGTTGGACGTAGCAGAATCAAGTCTAAGGCAATCTGGAGAATTGATAAAAGTGGAGAGAACTTTTAGTGCATTAAGTGTTTGTCCTTGTTTATCGATAAGTGAAAGTACCCATGGAGATTATGCTAGCGAGAACAGATCTAGATGAGAAGAAGACAAGAAGATTGAGGAAGGAATAAACTTGATTGTGAGAAGAGAACCATATGGTAAGAAAATTTTTAAATGTTGGACTTTTAATGAATTTGGTCGTTATGATTCTAAGTGTCCTAAAAGAGAGAAAAAGTATAAGAGAAATTTCAAACCTAGAAGACCTAAAGATTGTTTGTATGCAAAGAAAGATGATGAATTTGAGGCAAGAGTTCAGAGTGAAAGTGATGATGAGTTAGGATTTGTGGATATAAAAGAAGAGATTTCTAAAATTGAAATTAGAGAAGAAAAGGCCCTAATCTCTCAAGTTCAAAAGAAATCTAATTGGATTATTGATAACAATTGTTCACATCATATGACTAGTGATATGAACAATTTTGTCAAATTCGAAAATCATGATGGAGGTAATGTTAGAGTTGGTAACAATGGAGCTTGTCACATCACTGAGATATGATCTATTACTCTTGATGGAAAGACTAACATTGATGATGTTTACTTTGTTGATGGTTTGAAGCATAACTTGTTGAGTGTTAGATAGTTGGTTGACAAAGGTTATTAGTTACATTTTACAAAGAAGACTTGTATTATCAAAAACAAGAATAGTAAGTTGATTGGGGTAGGTACAAGATCTAGAGGTAATTTATTTCAATTGAATCCTAGGGAGATGACTTGTTTGGTTGCAAAAGTAGATTAAAGTTTGTGATGGCATAGAAGGTTCTATCATATAAACTTTGATAACATTGTAAAGCAAAGTAGTACATTTGCAATCAAATATTTTCCTAGAAGCATGAAGCTTTCTAATGTTGTTTGCAAAGAATGTATCATGGCTAAGTAGAAGAAGGTATCATTTCCTAGCAAGAAGTTCACTACTACAGAGAAGTTGGAGATTGTTCATATAGACTTTAGTAGCCCTCTAAAAATAAGAGGATTCTATGGAGAAAGATATTTTATGATTTTTATTGATTATTTCACTAGAATCATGTAGGTAGCGTTTCTTAAAAGAAAAATATGAGACATTTGAGAATTTGAGATATTTAAGAATAGAGTTGAGAATGAATATGGTGTAAAGATTAAATGTTTGAGACCAGATAGAAGTGGAGAGTTTACTTCTAGAGACTGTCACATGTTTTTTGAAAAAAATGGAATTAATAGATAGTTATCAGCACCCAAGACCCCTGAGAAAAATGAGATAATAAAAAGGAGAAATAGATTAGTATCAGAGGCAACAAGAGCAATAATGGTTGAGAATGATGCATCCAAGACATTTTGGAGGGAAGTAGTCAATACAATAGTATACATCATGAACAGAGTGCAAATCAAAAATAGGTACAAACAAGACTCCTTATGAACTATGGTTTGGTCATACAACCTTAGTGAAGTATTTTAGAATTTTTTATAGTGAGTGCTACATAAAGAGAGATGATATTGTTAAGTTTGATCCAAGAAATGATGAAGGTATGTTCCTTGGCTATTCATTCAAAAGAAAATCATATTGATGTTTTAATAATAGAACTAAGACAATTGTTGAGTGTGCAAATGTGAAATTGGATGAAAAGTTTGAAGTTAAAGAAAAGTTAATGGATTATAATTCTGATGAGGAAGAAGAAAATTCTAGAACTTTTAAAGAAAATGTGGAATTTTTCTTTAAGACTAACAATGATTTGCAAAATGATGTACAAATTATTGAGCAAAGAGGAGAACAAAGAACTAAACCTAGAGAAGAGGTGAGAGTTGAGATAACAACTCCTACACCTAATAGGAACTTGGCAAAGAATCACCCCATAGAGAAGATTATTGGAAGTAAAGACAGAGGAGTAATGACAAGAAACAAAGTACATGAGGAATTATGTTTGATTTCTCAAGTTGAACTCAAGAGCACAAATGAGGCATGCAAGGATGATCATTGGATTCAAGCAATGAAGGAAGAACTAGATCAGGTTGTGAAGAATGAAATATGGGAACTAATTCCTAGGCCCAAAGACAAGAATGTTATAGGAACTAGATAGGTATTCATAAACAAAATGAATGAACAAGGTGAAGTTGTGAGGAACTAGTGCAAGAACACCTAGAAAAATGAACATAAAGAATATATATCTCATTAAATCCTTTTTTTGAAATGTCAAGTTAATTTTTGCCAATATATTTGAGTCAACATGTAAGGCTAAGTTAAGCCTTGGAATCAATTTGTAAAATCTTGTCAATGTTGGAAATCTGATTGAAAAGCTCATTGTTGTTGAAGATCAAAGAGGAAGATTGTTGTAAAAGAATGTTTTCAATCATTGTTTTGTCATTGATGTCAAACCTACTATTTCTAGGGATGATATTTGCTTATAAGATCCAAGTACTATCACTTAGTTGATTGATGAAGAGGATTTGATCAACAAGATGTAACAAGAGAACCTAAGGGAAAGGCTGAGTTATGATGTTGTAATGAAGTGCTAGGATCAATTAAGACAATGGTTAAGTAATGTATTGATGAAATACTCAAGGATACAGAGGTTGGTCACACTTAGAAACATTGGAGGAAGAAGTTGTAACAAGGTTGACTGCAAAGCTTAAACTAAGATCATAAGTGGGTGTCGAGCAAGTTAGTTGAAGCTGAGCAAATTTTCAGTAGAAGCCGAGTAACAAACAATTCTAGTGTGTGCCGAGTGATCTTCATGTGCCAAGTGAAGATTAGGTGTCAAGCATTAGAAAATTTTTAGTTGGTGCTGAGTGATCTTAAGGAGCCGAGCATTAGGAAAAACACAGTTGATGCCGAGTAACACAATATGTGTTGAGCACCAGTGTTTCAATAGTGCCAAGCTGCTGCATTATTTCAAAAGATGAAGATTCACCAAATCTAAGCCAACATAGTGGTTACATTGAATTTTGTGAATGAGTTGGAAGATAAGGATGATGAGTTGTTGGCATAGAATCCTATGTAAACCATTTTTGGGTGAATTCTAAAGGATTATTCAAGAAGTTTCTAAAGGAAATAGAATATGGGTTAGATGCAATGAATCCTACCCAATCCATGCGAATTGAAATTAAAAAAATGGAAGAATCAAGTGGGAAAAGGTACTCCAAGACTTCTATTTAAGAAGTCATAGACCAAGAAGCAAAGAGCTACTGATACTATTACTACTAAAGAGCCAAATCTGCGAAGTGGTTAGAAGGGTGTCAAGGAGGAGACATCTAGGAGGAGGAAGATAATAGAGGCTCTTCTTCTACAAGTAATCATGAAGAGATGATTGCACTAGTAGATTGAGTGTGGAGACTCAAAGAGACAAAGCTTGAAAGAAGGGCAAGCTGTCAAGTGTTGCAGAGATTGAAGACCAGGCAAAGGTATGGGCTGAGAAGTGATCTGAGATCTGCAAGATAAGTTGTATGTTGTAGTCAAGTCAAGATTTGTTAATACTCTCTAGCAATTGTATTAGATCTAAAAATCCTATGGACTTAGGTTGGCCTAATAGCCATTTGAAATTTTTTTAATAGGGTGGCATTCCAAGTGAATGTTCTAAAGTCCTCTAACCAGGCCGACTTTTAACAGGGTGGTTAAATCCTCTAACAAGATCACATTTAACAGTGTGTCGTAAGCCTTTAACATGGCAGACCTTTCATAGGGCATCACTCCAGAAGAGTGAGAATTGAGTAGCATGTTATTGGTGTTTTTTTCCAAATTGGGTTTCCACATAAATCACTATGTCATGTGTTGATTTCTTATGTGTTGATTTACAGTAACTTGCTGATTAGATAAAGTTTAAAGCTTGGATGAATGAATGGTTGAATGGATCCACTCTACCTAGTGAAAAGTTTGAATAGGACATCTAGACCTTGAATAACTAATTCACCACCCCCCTAGCCTCTTAGTTATTCTAAAGCATTTCTAACAATTGGTATCAAAGCCATCCATTGATTTAGTTTCAAGGTACTAGAAGCAGAAAGATCAAGATGTCCAAGAGAGAAGTTCCTAAGCTCAACAAAGACAACTTTGCTGCATGACAAAGTTTGATGAAATTGAACCTTGGATCAATAGGTGACTATGCACAAACCTCAATTGGAATAGAACATGTAACTCCAACAAGACCTCTTACTGTAGATGATTTGAATAAAAAGAAGGAGCATAACCAATCAATGTTGGAGATTGACTCTGCACTTAGCTATGCCGAATACAATGACATCAAAGACTATAACAATGCATTCAAGATGTGGAAAACCTTATTAGAAATATATGGAGGAGATCAAAATGTCTAGAGAGCAAAGAGAGAAAGCCTAAGAGGAAAGTTTGATGACATGAAGATGGAAGAAGGTGAAAATGCTACTTAGTATGCTACAAGAATGAAAGAAGTGGTGAGTGCAATAAGAAGTCTAGGTGGACAATTGGAAGAAGAAACAACCATCAAAAAATACTTAAGAACTCTACTTCCTATCTATGCTATTAGAGTTTTAGCCATCCAAGAGCTGAGTTGTGTACAAGGGAACACACTAACCTTTGAAGGAATAGTGGGAAGACTTACTTCATTTGAGCTATCCAATTTTGACAACTACAAACTTGAGAACCTTGAATCTACTTTCAAGGCCAAGATGACAATAAAAGATACTAAGGAGTACACATCAATCAAGAAAAGAAGAAAAGGAAAACATGCATCCAGTGATAGC
The DNA here is from genome assembly GCA_028749045.1 of Cupressus sempervirens. NCBI lineage: Eukaryota > Viridiplantae > Streptophyta > Pinopsida > Cupressales > Cupressaceae > Cupressus > Cupressus sempervirens. The sequence continues at coordinate 388,237,794 of CM053792.1, forward strand.
AACACAGATGAGGAAGATGTGGAATAGTTAGAAGCACTACTAGCTAAGAGATTCCATAGAGGTAAAGGAAAATTCAAAGGTAAGCTCCCTATCATATGTTTCAATTGCAATGAAGTAGGTCATATAGCTGCAAGATGTCTACAGAAGAAAAACTACAAAGAAGGAAACAAGTACATGAACAAAAGAGAAGATGACAACAAAGAGAAAGGCAAGAGATGCTACATTGTTGAAGAAGACTCTGATGAGAATTATGATGAAGTAGTCTATGTAGCCATGAAGGATGAATCAGACAAAGATGAAGATGAAGTAACAACATTGGTTACCTATGTGAATAAGAATGATAAGTGGATCATAGACAGTGGATGCTCACATCACATGACAGAAGATAAAAGTAAGTTCATTACCTTTACTCAATATGATGGAAATAGTGTTAGATTTGATAATGATGACCCATGTCAAATCAAATGAAAAGGCTCTATAAAATTACAGAGGAAATTTCATGTGATAATGCATACTATGTTGAAGGATTGAACTACAACTTGTTGAGTGTATCACAGTTAGGCAATAAAGGTTGCAAAGTTGATTTTGGAAACAAAACTGCCAAGATCTATGACACTGATGAAAATTTGATAGGAAAAGGTCAACAAACTAGGAGTAATCTATTTTACCTAGATATGGAAGATGCAACATGTCTTGTTGTTAGACTTGATGATGTGTGGTTATGGCACAAAAGGCTAAGTCATGTTAACTTTGATAATCTGATTAGTATCAGCAAGAAAAAGAAAGTCAGAGGGTTGCCATGGTTGAAGAAACCTAAAATACAATGTGCAAACAATGTCAACTAGGAAAGATGATTAAGTCTAGTTTCAAAAGCAAAGCATACACTTCCAAAGAAGTACTAGAGTTATTCCATATAGACTTATGTGGCCCAATAGAAGTGCAAAGCTACCTAAGAGATAGATACATAATGGTATTTGTAGATGACTACTCCAGGATGATGATTGCTCTATTCTTAAAGCAAAAACAAGTGGTATTTGGCTAGACTTGAGAAGGAAATAGGAAAGAACTTGAAATGCCTAAGGTTAGACAGAGGAGGTGAGTTCACATCAAGAGAGTTTAAAATATTTTGCAATGACAAAGGTATCAAAAGGTAAACATCAGCACCATGAACTCCACCATAGAATGGTATTGCTGAAAGGAGGAATAGGTTAGTGATTGACTGTGCTAGAACCTTGATGATGGAGAAAAATGTTGCACTAAAGTACTGGAGAGAAGCTGTAAGTACTGTAGTCTACACACTAAATAGAGTTCAAGTCAAGAAAGGTACAAATGTAACACCTTTTAAAGTATAGTATGGTCATTCACCTAATGTTAAACATTTCAAAGTATTTGGTTTTAGATGCTATATTCTAAAAGATACAAGAAATGGAAAGTTTGATGCAAAAAGGGATGAAGGCATATTCCTTGGATACTCCACTAGAAGTAAGGCATATAAGTGTTTGAATGTTAACACTAACAAAGTTGTGGAGAGTGCAAATGTAAATTTTGATGAGCATGTAGAAGTTCAAGTTGATGAGTCAAAACAAACAGATAATTATAGATCCTTTGTATACTTCTATGAAGCAATGATAGTTGAAGACAATGCTGCAAATCAAGTTGGGAATCAACAACAAACTTTAGTATCTACCGAGTCTTAGCCTGTAAAGGCCAAGCTACATTCAAAAGTTGAGTTGTAGAATGTAGAAAATGCACATTCTGATTCTAAAAATAGTATGCAAGAAAGAAATGATGAAATGCCAGATGAAGAAGAATGAAATGACTCTGAAGTTAAAGGATCAAACATGGAAAGAAAGACTAAACCTAGATTAGCCAAGTATGTGAGAAAACATCACCTTGTAGATCAAATCATTGGTGACAAGGATGTCAGACCAATGACAAGGAATAGGCTCAGAAGTGAATCATGTCTACTGAGTAAGGTTGAACACAAAATAGTGAAAGATGCACTACAAGATGATGACTGGTATAAAGCCATGGACGAAGAGATAGATTAGATTGAGAAAAAAAAATATGGTCTCTAGTTCTCAGACTAGTTGATAAGAATGTGATTGGTACGAAATGGGTGTTTAGAAACAAACTTGATGAGAATGGTGAGATAACAAGAAACAAAGCCAGACTAGTTTGCAAAGGCTATGCACAAGAAGAAGGACTAGATTATGGAGAGACATTTTCCCCTATTGCAAGAATGGAAGGAGTAAGAACATTACTTGCATATGCTAAATATAAAGGTTTCAAAGTCTACTAGATGGATGTGAAGTCTGCTTTTTTGAATGGTATACTAGAAGAGGAAGTTTACAGAGAACAACCAGAGAGATTTGTTGATGAAAAGAACAAGGACATGGTCTACAAGCTACACAAATCACTTTATGGATTGAAGCAAGCACCTAGAGCATGGTATGTGAAAATAGGATTTTAGAGAATAGATGAGAACAAAAACTTGTACATCAAAGCTGAAGAAGGTAAAGACATTTTGATATCAAAAATCCTTTTTGATGATATAATATTTGGAGGAAAAGATGTTTTATGCAAAGATTTTGTTGATCAAATGAAGCATGAATTTGAGATGTCAATGTTTCGAGAAATCAAATTCTTTGTTGGATTAAAAGTACATTAGTTGAAGCATGGCATATTTGTGACCCAATCCAAATACATCAAGGAAGTACTCAAAACATTTGGGCTAGAAGACTCAAAACTAGTCAGCACACCAATGGCAACAGGCCATAAACTATCTAAGAATGATGAATTTGCTAAAGTAAATTAGACATTGTATAGGTCAATGATTGGAAAGCTACAATATGTTGTACATAGTAGACCAAACATTACATTAGCTATTGGAATAGTAGCAAGATTTTCTTCCAATCCTAGAGAAAATCATTTAATGGCAATAAAGAGAATATTAAGATACCTAAAAGGAATTGATGATTTTGGTTTATAGTACAAGAAAAATGAGAAGTTTGAACTGAAAGCCTACACTGGTGCAGATTGGGGAGGTAATATTGATGAGAGAAAAAACACTAGTGGAGGAGCACTTTTCTTAGGAAAGAGGTTGATTACTTGGACCAGCAAAAAGCAAAGCTGCACCTCACAGCCCATTGTTGAAGCTGAATATGTGGTAGCTACTATAAACTGCACCAATATTGTATGGATCAAACATTTGTTGCAAGATATGAAGGAAGAAGTAAATGAGCTTGTGACACTTTATTGTGATAATACAAGTGCCATTAATATATCAAAGAATCCAGTAATGCATGCTAAAACTAAGGATATTGCAATCAAGTATCACTATGTAAGAGAGCTGGTGGAAGACAAATAAGTGAAGATAGAATATGTTAGCTCAAAGGAATAGATTGCTGATATCTTTACAAAGCACTACCGAAAGATGCTTTTGAGTATCTTAGAGGTAAGTTAGGGGTGATACCCCTAGCTAAGGCTACTTGAACCAAAAGACAAGTATGCCCTGCATCAAATAAGCTGAATGTTGAAGATTTTATACATTGACGCAGAGGATGTTTACTTTGGAATCCATGCCTAAAGTAGTAGAAGTGCTGAAATTTTAAATTAGTTACAAGAAAGGTGACAAAGGGAGACATTGAATAAACTTGTAAAAGCTACACTTGCATATTAAATATGTTAATATGTCTTTGGCATTGTTGTCAAAGAGGGAGAAGTGGACAACTGATCAACAACTGTTGAAGATAAAGAATCAGAAAAGAGGGAGAAGATATTTAAAACTAATCAAAGAAGATAGAAGTATAAGTTGTAAGATGTTGATTAGAACATTAGAAGTTGAGCAATACTGAGGGAGAAAGACAAAGAACAAGGATACAACAACAAAGAGGGAGAAGTTGAAATGAAGCAATTAGAATGGTGGAAGGAGATGTGATGTTACAATTTACTTTTTGGCATTTGACTCACTATTCTAACCTAGCTAGCATTTGGTTGAATAGTTTAGTCTGATGGTTGATCAGTTTGGTTTGCCATCAATGCCAAAGAGAGAGATTGTTGGAAATTTGATTGAAAAGCTCATTGTTGTTGAAAATCAAAGAGGGAGATTGTTGTAAAAGAATATTTTCAATCATTGTTTTGTCATTGATGTCAAATCTACTATTTGTAGGGATGATATTTTCTTATAAGATCCAAGTACTATCACTTAGTTGATTGATGAAGAGGGTTTGATCTTCATCTTTTGAAATAATGTAGCAGCTCAGCGCTATTTAAATATTGGTGCTTGGCACATACTGTGTTACTTGGCATCAACTATGTTTTTCATGATATTTGCCGAATTGAAATTAAAAAAATGGAAGAATTGAGTGAGAAAAGGTACTCCAAGACTTCTATTTAAGAAGTCATAGACCAAGAAGCAAAGAGCTATTGATATTGTTGTTGCTGAAGAGCCAAATTTGTGATGTGGTTAGAAGGGTGTCAAGGAGGAGACATCTAGGAGAAGGAAGAGCATAGAGGCTCTACTTCTATGAGTGGTCATGAAGAGATGTTTTCACTAGTACATTGAGTGTGAGGACTCAAGGAGACAAAGCTTGAAAGAAGGGCAAGCTATCAAGTGTTGCAGAGATTGCAGGCCAGGCAAAAGTATGAGCTAAGAAGTGATCTAAGATCTGCAAAATAAGTTGCATGTTGTAGTCAGGTCAAGATTTTCTAATACTCTCTAGCAATTTTATTAGATCTAATAATCCTATGGACTTACGTTAGCCTAACAACCGTTTGTAAATTCTTTAACAAGGTGACATTCCAAGTGAATGTTCTAAAGTCCTCTAACCAGGCCCACTTCTAACAGGGTGGCTAAATCCTCTGACAAGGTCACATTTAATAGTGTTTTGTAAGCCTTTAATAGGGTAGGCCTTTCATAGGGCATCACTTCAGAAGAGTGAGAATTAAGTAGCATGTTACTGGTGGTTTTTCCCAAATTGGGTTTCCACGTAAATCATTGTGTCATGTGTTAATGCTTGCATGTTGATTTATAGTAACTTGCTAATTAGATAAGTTAAAGCTTGGATGAATGAATGGTTGAATGGATCCACTATACCTAGTGAAAATTTTGAATAGGACATCTAGACCTTGAATAACTGATTCATACCCCCCCCCATCACAGTTATTCTAAAGCATTTCTAATAGTCAATGTTGTCCATTTAAGTTCATATGGTCAAGACTAATAAAAGTAATTAAATGTCATAGAGTATGATAGGAATAATGTTTTTATGTTTCATTTACCATATTTTTATAGTTTTAGGAGTCTTGGAGCTCATTTATGAGAAAATGCAAAAGTTTTCAACTATGTAATAAATTATTGTCACAAAAATTTGACAATATGCAAAGTTGATGTAAAAGGGAATGTCAAGAGTCATAGGAGGTATCCAATGATTAGAGGAATTGCAAAAAATATTGAAATTGTTGGAGTTGATGAAATCCAACTCCGAAGATGCCCAAGATCACCTGTATGCGAAAACCTATCAAAGGGAAGCCAAGGAAGGAGAGCATGGAGCAAGGGGAAAACCCTAAATCGACATGAGAGACAAAAAGTATGCAAAAATAATGAAATTGTATTTACAATGAGAATGTGATAATGATGTACAATGAGGTAGCCTGAATATAAAGAGCTCCAAAAATCTCCTAGAACAAGCTAGAAGATGCTAGGAGATAAGTGTGACAACTAAGCATACATCCACATAAGGTGGAAAATACTCAAACAAGGTGAGATGATAAGTATGACTTAGGAAAGAACAAACTCCCGTATTGTCAACAACTTATAACTAAATCCTAGACTACAACTAATTAATGAATGCATTGACCTTAGTAAGCTTAAGTAAGCTTAAGTAAATGGAATAAATAATTAGTAAATTAATTATTTACTCTAACAAAAATATCATGTAATTTTCATTATTTATAGATTGGAATGGCTGGAAATATTTTTGAGGAGAATAGAAATGAATCGAATCTTGGTTTGGCAAGTTTTATGTTAATTTTAAGAAAGGTATTTGAGTTACCCTTCTTTTGGTTTTGGTTTGATTTAATTCCATTACGTTTTGTAGAAGTTATGGCTATTTTGGTGAATGTAGGTCTGAATCTGTCCTAGAGTTGGTAGCTTTGGAAAAAGTTTACAACTTTTGTTCCATTGAATGGATTTTGCAATAAATTTGGAGAAAAAAACATTAGTTTATCATTATTTAATCTCATTAAATTATTTTTATTCACTATTTCATTTATGAATGTTATGACCATCTCTTCTCAAGAAGAAAATTTTGTCCTAGTTTGTTGATTCAGTTATAAGTTTACAAAATGTGCAATATTTCTATGATAAGTTATGGAGTTGTGATTATGTGATTTTTGAGTCCTTAATACATGCATCAAATTGGTATCAAATCCAAAAAGGTCCGAGCAAAGGAAATTTTGTGGGGTTGGTGTTTGCATTTTGTAGGTTGAAGAGAGAACTTTAATGCCAAGAAACTAGGTAGTGGAAAAGAGAGGAAAACCTAGGCGAGGCAAGAAAATATGGGGTAAGAAGATATAATCTTGCTTGGAGGATTAATATTTTATAGTAAGTATATGTAGGGTAAGGATTCATAAAAGGAGAAGAAAGATGATGAAAATAAAAGGAAAGAAGAAAGCGAAAAAAATAGGAAAAATGAAGAGAGAAGGACGAGAAAAGAAGAAAAGATAAAGGAGATAAAGGAAGAATTAATGAACTTGAGGACCTAAAGTTAAAGAATATGGAAGAGAAAACTAAAGCCTTGGGAGAGATGATTTCATCTCAAGAGGAAGAGATAAATAATGAAACTATTATCCAAATTTTGAAAGAAGATGAACAAACTTCTTTACTCATTGTGGAACCTACAAAAGAGAATGCTAGTGTTGGTAATATGGTTGTGGTTGAAGACCAAAAAGATGGTACTATTGCTGATGAGTCTCATGATGAGATTTATATTAAAAAAGAAGAAATCAAGGTTGTGGATGAACAAAGAGTAGAGAGTGATCAAATGTAAGTTGAAAGTGAAGACAAATGTGAAAAGTTCCCAAGAAGACTTGAGAGAAAAGATGCAAGATTTATGATTGAATTTGATACTAATCCCATTGATTTTATCCATGAATTTTTAATTATGTTCTTTTCAATATAGATAATAGAGAAATTAGATTGTAAAGGGGATAAATATTTTCATGACAAGTTCATATTCTTAAACAAGAGGATTGAGAGATAAAAAGTGAAAATGAAGATAAGCTTACTTTTTACCCCTTCCCAAGGGACTTGGAAAGATTTGAAAGTCAGGAGTATGGTGTAGGAGCACCTAGAAAAATGGAAATAAAGAATATATATCTCATTAAATGTTTGTTTTGAAATATCAAGTTAATTTTTGTCAATATATTTGAGTCAACATGTAAGGCTAAGTTAAGCCTTGGAATCAATTTGTAAAATGTTGTCAACATTGACAATTTAAGTTCATATGGTCAAGTTTGATAAAAGAATGTAAATGTCATAAAGTATGATAGGAATAATGTTTTTATGTTTCATTTACCATATTTTTATAGTTTTAGGAGTTTTGAAATTCATGTTACAAATATCATGTGGAGTTTTCTATGCACCATGAACTATTAAACTCCATCCATTCTACATTGCATACTAAGAAAATATTGGAGAATTGTGGTGCTAGTGGGCTTCCAAAATCATAAAGAGACTTGCTAGATCAATTTTTATGTCCTAGAGTTGATGGTTGTATCTTTTATAGAAATATTTTATTAAATGAGAAGTGTTTAGAATGTGGTGGCTTATCTAAGACACATATTTCTATAAGGGGTGCAAAAAAGATCTTGGGAGGACAATAGTTAAAAAAATGGTACATGAAATAGTGAAATATACATTGACGAGTGGAGGTGAGGCCTCTAGATGTGAATTAGTTGCAAAAGAAATCAGTGTGGCTAGTTTTATTTTAGATTTCAAGATAAATCTTTTCTACAAGTATGCAAGGCACAATCATAGTTCTTGGTGGTTAGATTAGAAATTTAAAATGTTTAAGGAGACTTTTTCCATTGGCACTATTATATCAATTGTTGACTTTGCAAAGAAATACATATTGCGACTCCAAAGTGAGACATAATATCAGTATTATAACTTCATTCATAATGCTATTTTTGTCCACGTAACATATAGACATGCCCCTAATAGTGTGAAAGATAATCAGAAGATTATTAGAGAGTACCATTTTTACATGAGTGATGATAGATCTCACTCTCATGAGTTTGTGAAACATTATTTTAATTTTTTATAGGAGCATGACATTGGTATGGATAGACATATCATTTGGTTAGATAATTGCATAGGTTAATTCAAGAATGCTCACATATTTTATTGGTTGTGTAGGATGCATGTAGAGAGAGGGGTGCCTCATATTTGGAGTTTTTTTGAATTCGACCATGTGAAAGGGGAACATGATGGAGTAGGGGCATGTGTGAAGAGAGCTATAGTTAATGAGAAATTGAAGGTTCCAAGAGTAGAGCTTTTTGATGCTTGTAGCATTGTTGATTGATGTAGTTCAACATTAGCATAGGGGGGAATTCTTGATTCAGCAATACGCAAGTTCTTTTGGTTGGTTGAGGAAAGGTCCATAGGTCATAGCTCAGATTGTGCTACTATTAGAGACTCATAAAAAATGTATTCATTCCAGAGCTTTGATTCTAGTATATGGACCATTTGGACATGACATCTAGCTTGCTTTAGTCCCAATTTTTTTAGTGTGATTGGGATCACAATGAGTCAAGTGAGTGGGTGGACACATGGGTTCCACATTATCTTACTCCATTGTCTATGATACCCTCTATCAGAAATGATGACATTGAAAGTTCACTTGAGCATAACCATCTATTAGATCTTCTTCAACTAGGAAATTATTGGTTAGCATATTGTATAGGAAGTAAACAAAAGCTTGCACAACTAATCATAGATGATGATGGATTCACATGTCCTATTGGTTTAGTTGTTGTTGTTGGAACATGGCTATGGACATACATGCTTAGAAGGAATGGAATTCCTACATTTGAAAACTATTAGAAGCATAAAACAATTCTCATATATTCACATTTTATTATAGCAAGAAATGTGAAGTTTTTGAAGCATAAAAGAAGACCAAAAGGAAATACTCAGCTAGGTATATTTACTTCTTATGTTCTTTTGTTCTTAATAATTCGGTGAACTAATGATTATCTTGTTTAATACGATTATTTACTAATATTTTTAATGATATTGGAATGTAGGTTTATCATGAAGAGTAGCCATGCATGAAGATAAAAACTAAATAAGGAGCAAAATGAAGAAAAACTATTCTATTTTTGACACTATAATTTTTGACATTGCAATTTTTGACACTATGATTCTTGACACTACAATTTTTGGTAGTTGTGTATTGATGTAATAATGGTGAAAAAATTGAGATTTGTAAATGTTTAAACTTGTTGATTTAATGTAAGAAAAAAAAAAATTTATTTAATGGAGGGACCTAAAAAATGATGGTTTTAATTAATACTAACACCAAAATTTGAAACCACTAATCTTGGCATCAAATAATTGATGCCATTAGCTCCAGATGGACATGTGAACCCTAGTGACACCCTTTTTTCAGCCATGCAAAGCCCCCATCATTTGTAGCAACCCCACACCAAAGAGTCTTCAAGGTGCTCTAAGTGGATTTGGAGGTTGGTCTTCTGAGGGTCGTAACTCAGAGATTGTGGGGACTATAAGAGAAATATCGAATGCTACAAGACAATAATGCTAAGGCTTATAATGACCTATGCCATTTTTGAGAGATCACATTTTTTTTGGATTTGCAACAATGATCTTTCTTGATGCTAAAACTTGTAGTGTCCTTAGTTCATTCGTGCATCACTATGTAACTTTGAAACTACAAATATTGGTATCAAATAATTTGTGCCATTCGCTATAGATGGGTGGGTGAATCATAGTGACACCCTTTATTTGGTTGTGGAGATCCTCCATCATTTATAGCCAGCCCATACTGAAGAGTCTCCAAGGTGCTCTAAGTGCATTTCGAGGTTGATCTTCCAAGGGTCGTGACTTGGAGCTTGTGGGGCCTATTGGTGAAACATCAAATGATACATGATAGTCATTTTGAGGCCAACAATAACCTATGTCATTTCTAAGAGATCACATTCCATGTAGATTTGGCATAGTGATCTTGCTCGATGCCAAAACTTGTAGTGTGCCTCAGTTCATTGGTGCATCATTGCATAACTTTGAAACCACTAATCTTGACATCGAATTATCAGTGTTATTAGCTCCAAATGGGAAGGTGAAACTTAGTGAGACCCTTGTTTTGACTGTGGAGATCCTCCAACATTTGTGGCCACCCCATACCAAAGAGTCTCCAAGGTACTCTAAGTGCATTTGGGCACGTGAGTGATAGTGACATTTTAAAAGATTGCAGAGATCATTTCAAATTAAACATATATGATATCATTTCAAATTAAAAATTGCATAAAAATTTGATAATAAAGATTGTTAAAATTCTCTTCACAAATTATTGCATTTGAATCAAATACAACAAACATGATAAAAATGAATGATAATCCATAAACATGAACAATACACATGATCCACAATAAATTGAACAATACCATATTAAATTAATATGTATATAGTTGTGCATATAAATGACAAAAATATATGTATCCATAGAAAAATTACACAAATATATATATATCAAACTTCATGTATCCATAGACAAATTATGCAAATATATATCACAATACATAGATCCATATACAAAATGTTATTGATCATGCCATCAGAATGTATACAATATGAATGTTTATGTATATAATGTGGCATATGCCATCTCAAAATGTTTCATGACACATCCTATGACAAATATACTATCTTATGCTACTAGTGGATGATCAAAATACAACCTCTTTGCTGCACTAGGTGGATCAGATGCCTCCTACATAAACAAAAAAAGAAACCCAAATTTAGACTACTAAATTTATATGATTCTATGTATCTAACATTGAATTACTCATATTCATAATGATCTTTTTTTTTAATGAAGATTTATAGTATTAAAATTTCATCATAAATACCTCTCTCATCAACCTTCTACACTGGTCAGGAGTCCTCTCATATGTCCTCAACAATGCTTGAACCTCGTTGATTGTAGACTGTATATATTCAAGTATGATTTTCATATGAATCAACAACTTAAACTATAATATATAATCAAGAATTCAAACTACAACTTACCTCTATCTACTCCTTGTCTATATATAATGGCTGCATGAGAAAGGATACAAAACTCTAACATCCAGCCTCCTGTGCACTAGGTATTTGCTATGCGATAAAAAAAGATTAGTTGTTAATATCACAAAAATCAATTTTAAATTTGTTTACGAAAATAAGGAAAATAACAAATAAATGATACTTATACATATGATGGGGCTTCTGCTATGAATAGAAATGCCAAAAGGTCTGCGACACTGAATCTATTTAGACTCATCGCCAATAGCCACCTAGTACAATAAAGAATGTAATTAAATTTCATTACCACAAATTTTTTATAAGAATGCATTGATTTTTTTTCACTTTAAAAGAACCTAATTACCTTTCCCTTGTTAATGGGATGTGTCTCATTGCCTGCACTCTTCCCCACACTGATAGGTGATACCTACAAGAGAAAAGAAAGATTAGAAACCATATATGCTCCAATATAAAATATAAAAATAATGATAACAAATGTACCATAGATGTCTCAAGGCCGAATTAAATAGCCGAGAGTGTGGCAACATCAAATTTTCTGAGCTTCTCCTTAGTGATCAACTAAACATGAATGAAGATTACATACATGTATAAGCCACTATGGGTTAAAATTACTCTATTATAAAGATTAAACTATAAATCACATATGTTGTAACAAAAAAATGTATACACATACTGACATAGTAGGATGGCATGCCTCTACATGCCCCTCCTCTCTCACGTTAGGCTATGTAGTCTCTATACGCATATCTCTAGGTGTATCTTCCTCCTCAAGTACAAACTAATACTTAGAAAGATCACCTATGGGACCTAAATAGATATTCTTTCATGTTATGCAAGTATGGGGCAGACAAACATGTGATGAGCTTGCTAATGATGAACTCGTGCTAGCATCATCAACACAGGGAAGCAATATTGAACTAGCATGGGATATCAATAGGCTACTTAATCTATGGATGGCTCTAATAATCTAAGAGATAGCCTTTGCAATGATATTAGGATGTTGTATTAGAGGATGGGGGGGGGGGGGGGAGGGGAGAGACATTAGTAGGGGGAAAAAAGTGCAAATTTCTTCCACTAGGCAAAGGGTCTATTGTGAGGAGCTCCTCCTCCTACACCTATGTTGGGCCTCATGCCCTAGAAATTCACCTTGAGGTGCAACACAAATTTAGCATATGGGTAAGTGCATGAAGTTGGGTCTCACTTTTGGGCAAAAATTGGAAGTGTTTCATATTTTTGAAATTTATTGTCAATTGATGTCAAAATTTGAGGCATTTAGATATTGAATATTAAAAAAAAATATAGAATAAAAATTTAGTGTTCTAAATCTACTTTTTGAATATGTAATTTATTTGTATACCCATATGATAGATTTATTTTTTGGTATGGATCTTTAAAAACCACTTTTTCAAAATGCATGTTTTAGGACCATACCACACTTGTGTACGAACACTATAATTTGATACAAATAAATGAATTTTCATAATTTAAAAAAAAAGGGAGTTACCTAATAGACTTAAGATTGATAATAATATTTTTTTCTTAATTTTTTATTGAATAATTTTTTATTATTAATTATTAATAGGCTATAAAAGTAAATTTTAAAACCTCTCATGTACGGACATAATAAAGTTATTAAAGTTTTAGTGAACTTTACTATTTTATATTTAGGTACCACCTTTCATTAAAAAATAATGCAAACATAGTAAATAAAATCATAGCACTACAAAATTTATATTTTTGAAATCATGATAGTGAGAGCTCAAATGGGTTTTTTCATAAAAAAAAATTTGATTGAGAAGACCCTCTAAAAATTATGGGAAGGCATGAATTTGCTAGTTCAATGCCTTAGCCAAATCTTGAGAGGTCAAGGCACAAACTTGGTCTCACCAAACCTATCCTGAACCAAAATTTGAGGTAGGAGAAAAAATTCCCCCGTACGTTGTAAGAAATGGGCACCCATTATTTGAAATTCAAAAAATGGGTACCCATTTTGAAAAAGTCAAATTGGCATTTAAAATCCTCCCCCCCAATTTTTTTTTTTGAATTTTTAGAAATGGGTACTCATTTCTAAAAAATACAATTTTTTTTATGTTTTTAAAATTGGGTAACCATTTTTAAAAGAATGGGTGCTCAATTTTTTAAAAAATGGGTGCCCATTTTTTAAATTTCGGATTGGATGCCTAAGACTAAAATGGGTACTCATTTCTAAAAGAGTAGGATCTCAATTTACGAACTTCCATGAAATTGAGACCTAACTTCTTGCTTCTACCCATACAATTTTTTAATGAAATAGAATGACACTAAATTTTTGTGTGGAAATTTTTCAAAAACCATCCACCAACGATCCCAAAAATTTGCACGCATAGCCTCATTTGCACACCATTTAACTGATAATTTGGGCTTTGTGTATTATACTGGTTTACCGGTTTTTGGGTTAGCAAAAGGGTTAACTATATCATCTTTAGTTATATTTAGGGCCGCAACCTCATAATAGTCAAACTCATCATCAAACATGGCATGCATTTTCTCACACTAGTGAAGAGTAGTATTTTGTTCATTGGAAAGTGTTTCAATATTACCCACTATGGTGTTTAACATGGATAACATGGGAGCCAATATAGGTATATTGTTATATGTGGTTTGTAAAACCCTTAGTTTGGTGAGATTTTCATCCATCAAATCTTCAATTTGAGGAGGGTTTTGAGGGGGTAGGGGATCATTTGGTGGAGAATTTTGAGGGGGCACTAGATTGTTTGGTGGAGGGTTACAAGGAACATTGTTTCCTACCTCAGTGTCATCATTCATGTCAGCCATACCTATTAAATTATAAAACAACATTTCTATTAAAAATAATAATTTTCAATTATTTCTATTTTAGAATACCTAATTTTCAATGATATTTATTAAAAAAACTAATTTTCAATGATTTCTATTTAAAAAACCTAATTTATATTAAAATTCATTCAAGATCATAAATAAGTACAAAAAAATCCTTACCTATATCATATACCCATTGCTATATCATATACCTAAAATGGAGTCAGCTAAAAACAAACCCAAATGCAAATGCATTATTTGCTCCCAGGTTTTTTTTTTAAATCCAAGTTGCAAGTTTTGGGTATCCGATATTATATCAAATAGCTGATATGATATTGGGTACCCAATAATGGATTGGATACCCAATAAGGTTTGGCCCAACCTTTTTACCTTGGTATTAGAATGGGTGAAAAAAGTTAGAGCAAATTTTGAAATGCTTTTAGACATTTTCAAACTCCACTTTTTTCGCATCTCCATTTTTTGGCACAACATGATCCTGTACATACCCTGAAACTAACACAAACTATAAAGAAGGATTTCTTTATGTCTTTATACCTCATCTACTTCTTGACTAGCACAAAAAATATCACTCAACAACCACATGAACTATGGAACAATCCGATTTATATCTAAGTATTTCCCATCTTTGCAAAATAATAAAGCCCTCAATGATTACTGGAAAGTTCATGATGTCTTTCTAGGTAGGGTGTGTTTTGAGTTAGTAGGAAGAATAGCGCAAAGAATTTTAGAAGAAGCCTTATAGTTGGTTTAGTTATATGGTGGCCTATTTACTTAATTTCCCAAGTTCACCTATTTGAGAGTAGGAGGATTTAATGAAGAACCCTTGAAGCTTCCAAGATATGCTTTTGATTGTTTTATTCTCACTGAACTTCAACATCAGTTGGTAGTGGTTGTTAGAAACAATAGTCCACCAAGATAACTAGGGGGGGGTGTGTGAATCAGTTATCTGGAATAATTAAAATTTTTATCAACCTTAAAAAATCTTATCCTGATTATGGATCATAGAGTATGATCCGAAATGTTGATGTTAAAAAACATACACAATCACACCCAGAAGCGAATAAAGAATCTTATCCATTCAACCAAAGTAAACAACAACCATAACAAGATACACATAGACAATTACACCAGATATGTTAACTAGGGGAACCCTTGATTAGCTGGAAAACCTTGGTGGAAATGATGCCCACAAGATGATGTACTAATATAAATATTCTTTGTTAGATGTTTGACCCTGTTAGGAGTCTATTACAACATTTAGTACATATGAGTTCCTGTCAGGAGACTTTGAATCCCTATTAGGAGTTGTGGCAACTCAGTTAGGAATTGTGGTAAGACTTTTAGGAGTTGTGTCAACCTTGTTAGGAGTTGTAGAAGATAGAAGGACCCACTATCCAAATAGCTTCTAGAGCAAGATCACCAAACTCACTGTCCAATTGATCTCTCAACTATTCCTTGTAGAATAATTGTATACACTAAACTATAACTTCTTTCCTCTATCCTATCATTTGAAAAAATCACTATCAGACCTTATAGACCAGGTCACAAACCTCAGATCCAAGTATCAAACTTTAGATCACAAAATAAAACCTTGAGAATGAAGTTTCCTTCGCTTTCACTTAGCTCAGCTTATCTTTGTATTTTTCTCTTTGTGCTTCTTACAATCAACATTCCTCCATACATGATAAAGGATAATGTCTTTCCTTTATATCAAATCCATAAAACAATTCCTTGATTCGGTTGTTACACCTTCTCATTTAATTATTATAGGACCACATTAAGAACATGTTACACTTAGTGATAACATTAATCTTTCTCCTTACAACTTGAATAACTTTTTGTACATGTAACATTATGATGAGTGAGTTTAGCCATATCATCATCAACATAAATTATTCACATCTTTTAAATTCAACTTCTTAGAATAAAAATTCTGCTAAGAGATATAACAAGTTTACCAGAACATTCCTCTATAAACTGTATCTCAGAATAGTCTTCACTGAAACTTGCAAAACTTCTTCCAGACTTAATATCTTATGCTTTTGAGGTTAGCTACATATACTAGACACATAGTATAAACTTCCTTTAACCTTGCTACTAAAAGTACTCAACAATCTGTTCATACCAACTTGATATTTAACTTTGTTCTTCTATCAGATACCATAGAGAATTGCTATGTTGGCATTAATGAAAAACATAGCCATGCATGTAACTTATCATCATGATAATGATATAATTATATTTCTACAATACTTCCCCATAGGATTATCATTAGCATTCATGCTTCCAACAATCTCTCCTTTTGGCATTGATGTCAACATAGATGAAAAACATCTAGTTCCAAGAATACCAACTACAAAAGACTATTAACCTTTCTTTTCAAATCCTCTTCATCAATCATTCTCCCCATTGATATACTTCAATGTGCTTTACATCAAACTATTTTCCCATGCTATACTTATCATATTGTACTTATTTCCAATTGATTTTATGAACATGTTATACTTGTTTTCTGTGCTTTTGAAACTATTTTTCCATGTTGAACTTGTTTTTTATGTTGTACTTCTCCCCCATTGACATCAATTTCAAAGGTTTCAGCAACCATCAAACTCTGAAACAACAATTTCTTACTAGCTCAAGTGTCCAAAGACACTATTCAAAAACAACATCCAACAAGATTTCTAAATGACTTTGTCCATCACAGATACTCCCCCATACATGAAGCATCAACATTCAATCTAGACAAACAATAGTTCTTTGTTGCATTGGACTGATGCACTCTTGCATCATCTACTCTGATGTAGGAAGGGGCATAACCCTTAGCATACCATGGAAATACTCAAAAGTCTCTTTGGGAAGAGGATTAGTGAAAATATCTACAATCTGCTCTTTGGTGTTTACATATCTAATCTAATTTCTTTTTTTACAACTTTCTCTCTCAACATGTGATAATTAATAGAAATGTGCTTGGCCTCAAAATGCAACACTAGATTCTTAAATGTATTTACTGTGCTTGTGTTGTCACAATGTATGACAATAGGTTCACTAAATTCTATCCTTATATCCTTTAGCATCTACTTCATCCAAACAATTTGATTATAATTGTTTGCTATTGTAACATATTTTTCTTCCCCTGTACTTTGCGAGATCCTATTTTTTTCTTAGCCAACAAACTAATCTTCCTCCAAGAAAGAGGGCTCCACCACTAGTGCTCTTTCTATCATCCTTACTACCTGCTCAATCAACATCAGTATAAGCATATAGAGTGAAATCATTAGATCTATCATACCACAATTTGAACTTCATTGTTCCTTTCAAATATTTAATAATCCTTTTGAATGCTACATAATGTGCTTCTCTGGGATTAGCTTGAAATCTTGCAACAATTGCAACTGCATTTGGTATATTTGGCAGTGTATGAGTCATATATTGTAATCCTCCAATCATAGATCTATACTTCTTCTTCTCAATAGTAGGGGTCTCATCCTTTGTAGATAGTTCTTGTGTCCAGTTACCATAGTGTTCCAATGGGTTTACATGTTTCCAAACCAAGCCTTTTCAATAAATCTTTCAAATACTTAGTCTGAGAAATAAAAATTCCTTCTTTATCTTGCAAAATCTATAATTATAGGAAATATTTCATTTTTCCTATTGTGCTCATTTCAAATTCCTTCTTCATTTCTTCTACAAAGTTGTCACTTTTGTCATCATTTCCTCCAAATATGATATCATCAACAAATATTACCAAAATCATTAATCCATCACCAGTTTCTTTCCAATAGAGATTACTATTTTCCATACCTTTGTTATATCCAAGCTTTGTCATATTCTTGTCTAACCTTGCATGCCAAGTTTTGGGTGCTTGCTTCGAGCCATACAATACTTTCTTCAATTTGCATACTATGTCCTTGTCATCTGTTATAGGACAACCTTTAGGCTATTCTATGTATAACTCTTCTTCAAGTTCTCCATTTAGAAATGTTGACCTCACATCTGTCTGATATACTTTGAATTTTTTATATATTGCAAATGCTAAGAATAACCTTACTACTTCTATTCTTGCCAAGAGAGCATAGGTTTCATCATAGTCTATTCCTTCTTGCTGTGAGTACAACCTTTATATACCAATCTTGCCTTGTTCCTTACAACTTCACCTTATTCATTCATCTTGTTCCTAAATACAAATTTAGTTCCTATCACATTCTTATCTACTGGTTTGGGAACTAATTCCCATGCCTCATTCTTAACTATCTGATACAATTCCTCTTTCATAGCTTGCCTCCAATAGTCATCTTTACACGATTCATTTGTATTCTTTGGTTCAAATTGAGATATCAAACATAGTTCTTCATTGATTCTGCTTCTTGTCATTACACCTTTATCTCTTCTTCTGATGATCTTTGAAATGTCCCTTTTCTAATTTTTCATGATATTTCCAACCTCTAATCAGATCTTTAAAATCAAACAGCTAATATCCCAAAGATCCACCAATTCCTCAAGAAACCCCAAATCGGGTATGTTGAAAATAGTGCTAAAAGCTTCACAACTTCACAAATTATTAATGAATTTGAAAATGGAAATTTTTACAGAACTTTCAGCAGCATAACAGCCTACAAATTGACATTTCCAGATCTGTATAGCCTTTACACAATAGCTCAAAAATGTAGGACCAAAACTATGCTCATTGGGCTCCCGAAATAGCACAAAATATGCCCGGAAACACCACAAGAACACTAATAATCTATCTCAGAAGTTTAATCACGTCCCAATATATATATTCAGCTCTATTTTAACAGCTTAAAGTATAAAATACAGCAACAACCAAAACTGATATGAAATACTCAACCGGAAACACCAAACTCTTACAAAAATACACCCGGAAACTCACAAATCTGCACTGTTCAGCACAAAGGCAAACTCTGTATGAGCATGCACATGGAATGGCTTCAAAATCCCGTCCTTAGCCTTCCTAGAAACCTGCAAACTCCCGTTCTTGGGTCTCCCTGGAAACCTGCAAACTCCCGTTCTTGGGTCTCCTTCTCCACAGGTTTGGCAGCCTCTGAAGAATAACAAAGAATGAGCAAAAATCAAGTCTGGAATCCCCCCAAAATGCCTCCAAACCTCTTTAAAAAGGGAATAACTGTAACTCACGTCCAAGAGAGGTTAATGAAACATATTTTAATAATTAATTATCATTTATTAGTCCAAGGGTTTCCAAAGATTAACTCCCTTTTTCCGAAACTTCACTTTCTTGGGCCTGCCTGTCTTAGCAAAGATTATTATTTTTTTATTATTTGAAAAGGGGACATGAAAAGTCCTCCCCTCCCAAACATTGCTTGTCCTCAAGCAATGGCTGAACAATAAACCAATCAATCCTCCTGGATCCCAAATGTAGTCATGAACTATACTACTACCAATTAACACAGACTCCTGCAAGATCCTCTGCAATATGACCAAGAGGAATCCATAATCAAACTGGCAATTATAGCTCAACCAAACTCCAAAATCACCATTACCATAGTAAAAAACCCATGAGACACAAACTCTTAGAATATCAAAACCCAAGTAAAGTGGACTACCAACATAGTAAATACCATCAATGCATTCCACTGGCCTATATGGAATGTACAATCCAACTCTGCAACAATGGTGAATGCTCTCAAATGAAACTATACCAAGTATGGAGAATCCACACACTGTACAACTCCTGCAGTCAACACAACTCTGTAGATCATTGGCCACTGTCTCATAACCATAACTCCCATGCACCCCTGACGGTGAAAAGCCATCACAAGATAAACAACAAGAAATGGAACCCAAACCAAATTTTCCTGCCATCAAATCCTCAGCATAAGGATCAATTGTTAACTGATGTACATACCCTGCAATATAATGTTGATTAAAAAAACCAACCTCAGTTAATAGCTCACCATGAACAAGTGATACAACCCACTGTGACTGATCACTAGCTAAGTCAGGAGATGTCATAGCCAAAGGAGTAGAATCAATAACAACACTTGCTGAAGCATCACTCCAAAACTCCTGCTCTAAGTCATGTATTATCAAGCTATCAACTACAGAACCTGTCGCCATGTCGTGCCCATCACAACTCTCATCTTGAGGCATCAAACTATTCCATAACTGATGATAAGCACTAGGAACCAAAGTACATCTCTGTATCATAATCTCATCAACATGGTCATCAATGGTAAATTGATGAGCGTACCTCACAGTGTAATGCCGATAGAATGCGCCAATCTCAGTCAGTGGCTCAGACTGTAATCTAGATGAAACTAACTGCAATTGATCATCAACCATGTTGGAACTGACTACTACCTCCAAAGATATCACCAAGGGAGTAGTATTACTAGCAGGAACCATGCCAACTGTCGACTCACCAACATCACACATGACCTTTGATACATCTCTAGTCTCTGTGCCTTTAGTACTAGAAGCCACCACCCTGTCAGGCATACAATAATCTGCTACAATACCCAACTCAACTAAACTTGACTC
The DNA here is from genome assembly GCA_028749045.1 of Cupressus sempervirens. Classification (NCBI taxonomy): domain Eukaryota; kingdom Viridiplantae; phylum Streptophyta; class Pinopsida; order Cupressales; family Cupressaceae; genus Cupressus; species Cupressus sempervirens. The sequence goes on from CM053792.1 coordinate 388,258,477, forward strand.
TAGTGGGAATGAACCTGATATGCCAATGTTAGTATCAAGGATGGATGCATCCCCATCTCCACTGTCTCTAACAATCTCAGCCATGGACATCCTCGAATCACCAAACACCATAGCTTGTGACTGTATAGAATCAGATAAAGACTGTAGTCGCTCTAACTCCATGGTCACCTTAGCCAAATGAAATTGTGACTCCTTGAAATCCAACTGAGTACTCTCAAGAATCTCAGAAGTCACCACAAGCTGCTCAGTAAGCTCACTCACCTCATCTTCCTTGGCCAACAATGCATCATATGCTGTACTGCCCCACTTCATAAGATAATCTCTGTCAGCTACCAACTGCATATAATCCTGTCTCAGAATTTGGATAGCCTCCCATAAAGAGTGGATCTCTGTCAAGGAAAGATAACTTCCTCCCTGCTCATCACTAGTAGGAGAACCCCATCCATAAACTGCTAACAACTGACGAGCAGCATCAAAATGTTGGCAAGTGATAGAAATGTCTTGGTCACTAACTCTCAACTGATTAGACACATGATGGCACTGGCTTGACTGTCTCCTACAAATCTCCTCTGATGCACTGTCTGAAGGAGTGTCCTCAAAGTTACTAGTCTCTAGAGTATTACCATCCATATCCTGTGAATCAAATCTAAAGCTCATATCAACATACAGAGTATCAAAAATATTAGCATTGCTGTCCAACTCCTCTATACCCAAGGAAACTAAGTCTTCAAAACCGCCCATTGCATCCTTCTGGATGTCATCAATGCCAATGTGATCCTGGGACTCATCTATACACACTGCCAAATATGAAATATCATCAACACATTCCAGCAAGTATGATCGACTGGATATATGAACAAAGCCCAACACTGGTGTATAAAAACTAATACCAACATCAGACAAGATACTGGCACAAGAAAAGACAACACCGTGTAATCTGCTAATCAAATCCATGATAGCACCCAAACAAACACTGCTACCAAAAAGTGTTAAAGATCTCCAGTCAACTGAATCCCAAATGCCAATATAACAATCTCGAGTCCATATCCGTAAACTAGAATCAACTGGTAACTCAAGCAAACTCCTCACCTGAGTAATATGACCAATACCAACTAACTCCACATACCTGTCATGATGAGATAATGAAGTCACAATACTATCTGTGTTCACCTTCAGCTGGTTGGACAAATCATGTGAAGTACTACCAGCCTCAACCTCATGTGATGAAGCATCTAACTGTGCCTGGTACTCTTTCTCAGCAAAGTCATGAATGCTCAATGTCTGCTCATCTCTACCAGGTATCTCACCATCCTGCACAACAACATCCTCATAATCATCATCTGAACCCACTACACTGTAGTCACTGCCTGTTGTAACTATACCATCCTGAATACCTATGGCATCACCCTTTGACAACCTGTAAACAATTGTCTCAATTTGAGTATCAAGTTGACCCTTACTATCAATCTGTGTAATATCCTTTCCCACCACCTCCTGTGGCAGAGTAGAATCTGAGACCTCTACCTGGCTATTAGCTAGTTTCTCAAACTCCTCATGCAAGTTCTTGGAAATTGTGTCATCTGTCCTGTGAGAAAATCTGCCAAATAGAAATCCAGTCAACTTATCCACCTTAGTTGGGTCAGATAACATGTCATTTATACGGTGGTGCTCAACCAACTGTTTAGACATGTCATGGCTTATTTTCATAAGTTTATCTCGAATGTCTAAATAACCATCCTTTCTACTATTTTGACTCTGGCTATCAATTGTCCAAGATCGTTCCCTCTGAGACTCTGTACTATACCTGTCCATTCTGGATAAAGTAGAGTGTAACCCCAATAGGATATAACTTCTTCAAGCACCAAGAACTAACATGCAAATGATTAGAAGTAGCATGCAACCATAGATTTGGACATGCAACTGATTAGAAGCAACATGCAACCACCAAATTATGACATGCAAGATCTGGGTAGTTGTCAAAACTGACATGCAAACTTCTACAACCGCCAAATTCACCAAGAACTAATAGGCAAATGATTAGAAGTAGCATGAAACCATAGATTTGGACATGCAACTGATTAGAAGCAACATGCAACCACCAAATTATGACATGCAAGATTTGGGTAGTTGTCAAAACTGACATGCAAGATCTGGGTACTTGTCAAAACTGAAATGCAAACTTCTACAACCACCAAATTCACCAAGAACTAACATGAAAATGATTAGAAGTAGCATGCAACCATAAATTTTTACATGCAGCTGATTAGAAGCAACATGCAATCATAAATTATGACATGCAAGATTTGGGTAGTTCTCAAAACTGAAATGCAAGATCTGGGTAGTTGTCAAAACTAACCTGCAACTTCTACAAACCCTCAGGCTGGCAAGATCATGGCTCTGATACCACTGAAATGTCCCTTTTCTGATTTTTCATGATATTTCCAACCTCTAATCAGATCTTTAAAATCAAACAGCTAATATCCCAAAGATCCACCAATTCCTCAAGAAACCCCAAATCGGGTATGTTGAAAATAGTGCTAAAAGCTTCACAACTTCACAAATTATTAATGAATCTGAAAATGGAAATTTTTACAGAACTTTCAGCAGCATAACAGCCTACAAATTGACATTTCCAGATCCGTATAGCCTTTACACAATAGCTCAAAAATGTAGGACCAAAACTATGCTCATCGGGCTCCCGAAATAGCACAAAATATGCCCGGAAACACCACAAGAACACTAATAATCTATCTCAGAAGTTTAATCACGTCCCAATATATATATTCAGCTCTATTTTAACAGCTTAAAGTATAAAATACAGCAACAACCAAAACTGATATGAAATACTCAACCGGAAACACCAAACTCTTACAAAAATACACCCGAAAACTCACAAATCTGCACTGTTCAGCACAAAGGCAAACTCTGTATGAGCATGCACATGGAATGGCTTCAAACTCCCGTCCTTAGCCTTCCTGGAAACCTGCAAACTCCCGTTCTTGGGTCTCCCTGGAAACCTGCAAACTCCCGTTCTTGGGTCTCCTTCTCCACAGGTTTGGCAGCCTCTGAAGAATAACAAAGAATGAGCAAAAATCAAGTCTGGAATCCCCCCAAAATGCCTCCAAACCTCTTTAAAAAGGGAATAACTGTAACTCACGTCCAAGAGAGGTTAATGAAACATATTTTAATAATTAATTATCATTTATTAGTCCAAGGGTTTCCAAAGATTAACTCCCTTTTTCCGAAACTTCACTTTCTTGGGCCTGCCTGTCTTAGCAAAGATTATTATTTTTTTATTATTTGAAAAGGGGACATGACAATCTTTTAGGGTGGATAATTATTTGCCATATTATTCTTACTCAAAGTAGGAGTTTTTATCTCAACTCTTAGCTCTGTTGAAAGTTCCAAGCTTTGTTCCTACCTCAACTCTCCTTCATTCTACAAATCATTGTTAGTATTAAAGAATACCTCATCATTCCCATGTTTAGTAACAACATTCTCATCATCTAAATTATAATCAACTACTCTTTCTTGTATCCTAGATTTCTCATCAACTCTTACATTTGCACTTTCCACTATAGTCTTAGTTCTCAGATTATAACATCTATAAGCCTTTCTTTTTAATGAATAGTCAAGAAACATACCTTCATCACTTCTAGCATCAAACTTCCCAATATCATCATCTCTTTTGATAGAACATTTAATACCAAAAATTCTAAAATACTTAATTGTAGGTGAATGACCAAAACACAATTCATAAGGTTTCTTGTTTGTTATTTTCTTGACTTGCACTCTATTCATAGTGTAGACTATTGTATTAATAGCTTCTCTCCAAAACATCTTAGATACATCATTCTCAGCTAATATAGCTATTGGTGCTTCTGTTACTAACTTGTTTCTTCTCTCTACTATACCATTCTGTTCAGGGCTTCTTAGAGTTGATAACTATCTTTTGATTCTATTAGCTTCAAAAAAGATGTTAAACTCTTTTGAAGTAAACTCTCCTCCTCTATCCAATCTTAAACATTTAGTTTTCATTCTTGATTCATTCTCAACTCTATTCTTGAATATCTTAAACTTATCAAATGCCTTAGATTTTTGTTTAAGAAATACAACCCACGCCATTCTAGAAAAGTCATAAACTAAAATCATGAAATAATTTTCACTATAGAATCCTTTATTTTTCATAGGACCCTTGAGATCTATATGCCCAATCTCCAATTTTTCTATAGTAGTAAACTTCTTTCTAGGAAAAGAAGTTCTGTTATGCTTTTCCAAAACACACTCCTTGCAAATTGTGTTAGTAGGCTTTATAATCTTAGGAAAATCTCTAACTACAAATACACTACTAGTCTTCACAATACTATCAAAGTTTATGTGAAAAAATCTCTTATGCTATAACCAACTATCATCTACCTTTGCAACCAAACATGTCATTTTAGTAGGATTCAACTGAAATACATTACCTCTAGATCTGGTTCCTATTCCAATTACATTTCCAGCTTTGTCTCTGATCATGCATGTCTTTTCTATGAATTGCAATTGATAACCTTTATCCACTAGCTGTCCAACACTTAGAAGATTATGCTTCAAACCATCAACAAAGTATACATTCTTAGTGTTAATTTTACCATCAGAGTTATAGATCTAATACCTTTACCATGACATGCTACATTGTTTCCAACTCTGACAATGCTTCCATCATGACTTTTGACATCAACAAACTTGTTCATGTCACTAGTCATATGATGTGAACAACCAATATCAATTATCCAATTAGATTTCTTTTCAACCTATGATACCAAAGCTATTTTCTCTAGACTTCCTTCTTTAATTGCTACAAGCATTAGCACTGACTCCTTATTCATCATAATCATCTTCTTCATTTGCATATAGATACTCTCTATCTCTTCTAGGTTTGAAATTTCCTTTATACTTTCTCTCTCTTTTAGGATACTTAGATGCATAATGACCAAATTAATTTCAAGTCCAACATTTAAAGATTTTCTTACCATCATTCTCTCTTCTTACTAAGAGGACTACTCCTTCTTCAATTTTTTTGTCCTCATCAGATCTTCTTCTACTAGTAAAGTCTCCTCTAACACTTTTGCTCCTTGATAAACTAGGTCAAATATTCAAGGCACTAAAAGTTGTTTATATTTTGGTCAATTCTCTAGACTTTCTTAGTTCATTATCAACTACCTCAAGTCTTCCAAGAAATGTCTCCTTCAAAACTATTTTCAAAAGCATTCCAAATAAAATGAGGAGTATTAAGTGATTTTACGTGGTTGTATTCAATTTTAGGAAGTGCAAACAATAGTGCTTCTCTAGCTCTCATGTCACACATGAAAAGATCTCTCTCTTCCTCGGTACAAGTTTCCAAGTCAGTTTCAACAATGATTGTCTTTGATGATTTTGTCAAAATCCAATATCCTGGACCCACACACAACATATGTGTCTTCATCTTTTCCTTCCAGCTACCGTAATTTGTTCCATCGAACTTCAAACTATCTTTCCTAAACATGTTTTCCATGTATCTCCCAAAGTTGTTAAACTTTATCTTTAAGGAGATGGTGCTCTAATACCAATACTTAGAAACAATAGTCCACCAAGATAGCTAAGAGGGGCATGAGGTGAATTAGTTATCCAATAATTAAAACATTTATCAACCTTAAATAATCTTATCCATTCAACCAAAGTAAACAACAACTATAACAAGATGCGCATAGACAATTACACCAAATATGTTAACTAAGGAAACCCTTGATCAGAAGGAAAACTCCAATGGGAATGATTCCCACAAGATGATGTACTAATATAAATATTCCTTGTTAGAGGATGGACCCTATTAGGAGTCTATTACAACATTTATTACATGTGAGTCCTTGTTAGAAGACTTTGAATCCCTGTTAGGAGTTGTGGTAGATAGAAGGACACATTGGCCAAACAACTTCTGGAGCAAGATCACCAAACCCACTATCCAAATAATCTCTCAACTATTCCTTGTAGAATAATTGCATGTACTAAACTTTAACTTCTTTCCTCTATCCTATCAACTAGACCAATCACTGTCAGACCTTGTAGACCAGGTCATGAACCTTAGATCAAAGTATCAAACTTCAACAATGAAGTTTCCTTCACTTCCATTTTGCTTTGCTTATCTTTGCATTCTGCTCTTTGTGTTGCTTACAATCATTCACATTCCTCCATACATGATAAATGAAAATGTCCTTCCTTTATACCTAATCCATAAATTAATTCCCTAAGTTAGTTGTTACATCTTAATTAATTATTATAGGACCACATTAAGAACACATTACACTTAGTGATAACATTAATCTTTTTCCTTGCAACTTGAATAACTTTTTGTACATGTAACATTATGATGAGTGATCTTAGCCACATCATCCCAACAAGTCTTCTTCACATATTTAACTTTGGCTTATGAGAATAACAAATCTGTTAAGAGATATAATAAATTTATCGGAACACGCCTCTATAAACTCTATCTCAAAATAGTCTTCTTCAAAACTTGCATGAATTCTTCCAGACTTAATATCTTATGCTTTTGAGGTTAGCTGTGTCTATTAGACACATAGTATAAACTCCCTTTAACCTCACTACTAAAACTACTAAATGATTTGTCTATACCAACTTGATCTTTACTGTTGTTCTTCTATCAGATACCATAGAAAACTACTATGTTGACATCATTGACAAACAAAGTCATGAATGTAACATATCATCATGATAATGATCTAATCATGTTTCTACAATATTTCCCCATAGAAATATCATTAGCATCCATGCTTCCAACAATGGTGACTATGCAATTCTTACTTAAAGAGAAAAGAGAAAGCTTATTCCTAGTGAAATTGAATAATCTATCATCTATGTCTTTAGATGATTCTCTAAATATTTTTACAAACCTTTATGTTTTTAATTTTAAGTTTATTTTCTAGACATAGATTTGAGAGTAAAGGATTTTCATATAAAGTATTGGAGATAAGAAAATAGTTCTCACATATACCCCACCTAGAAGACTATTGAGAGGATTTTTCAAGTGAAAATGAAATTTAGAGGAAAAGTTATTCATGGTTTACAATGTCACAAATCTCAATTGTAGGTTTAAGCTAGAGTGTTTATGGAGTTAAAGAAGATGGTTCACAACTTGTTAAACCTAATTATTTGAATTAGATTGATCACCCTCTATCTCCTATAAATTAATTTGAGCTATAAATGGATGAAAAAATGTAGAGATCACGAAATATTATTGAGTATATTGAGACATGGCTCAAAGAAAAAAATAACAAGTCTTATCAATCTCAATTTGAGAGCATAAGTCTACAATCCTACTCTTCATCAAGTGCTAATGTAATCCGTTCCACTGGTTTAGTAGGTTGAAGGAAGGATTTGAGAACTATAACCTATAATTAGTCTCTATCCAAACTATTAATCAAAGAGCTATGTCCAATTCCATACTTCACAAATAGAGAATTGTATTAGCCTCTTATAAAACAAGGATATATTTGGACTAGGTACAAAGAGAAGATTCAAGTTGTGAAGAACAACATGTTTATGATAACGTAGATAATGTATTGCATGTTCTAGATTCATTAAACACACTTGAAAAGGAACTAGAAACTATTGAACATACCCAAAATCTACCTAATTGGTTATTTGGTTTGGTGACTAGAAAAAGAAGTCTTATTCTAGTTGTAGTCATTGCTATAGACATGGCAAAGAAATATGCAACCAAAACCCCAAAACCAAAATAGATAAAAAATTATGCTTGATTAATAACAGATACCAAAATTAGAGAGGTGACAACTAAGGTTGCCTTATATAAACCTAAAGATGCTTCTATTGATCTAGATGTTGGGGATTTTGAAATCTTCAAGGTGAGTTTAGGAGTATTGAATAAAGAATCTAAAGAACACTAGCTCAATGATTGCACTCAACATATATTGATTTAGTCTTAGAAATATACCAAGGATAAGAGAAATGAAACAAGTGATAAATTCTATACCAAAATACATAAATTCACTTAATGGTTTAGGAGTGTTTCCTCTAGTACAAACCACTCAAGGCTTTGACCTTTCTTCTTTTGATATTAAAAGGATATTGAACCAAGTGCAATGTGGGAGAACCTTGATATTTGTGTTGGAAGAATGGATAGATGATGTGATTCAAAAGGGTGAAGAATTCTTGCAACAATATGTATTAATTTTTAATGAAAGTAATACATTGTTAAATGAATTAAAAAATCAGCTAGATAGTTGGGAGATAGAAGAAAGAAAATGGGCAACCATTGTTACCCAAATTTTAGACACTGAAGAAAATGGGCTAAAGAAGTTCTTTTCTGAGAAAAACTTCAAGATAGTGGATACTAGCATACTATACATGATCAAGAGAAACATGATCTAGAGATGCTCAATTCTCTAAGGTATGATAACTAATTCACACAACATTGAAGCTGAAATTAAATGTATGTACATAGGGTTCACTAAAGATATGGAAGCTAGATAAGTCCAGGTAATGTGGTTTAGTTTGAAACTACTAGCTCTGATATTGGTCCTCTTTTCAATCCATTTGAAGCTTATTTTAAAGCAATCAAGGAGATGGATACTTTCACAACATGATAACTCATAAAAGTAGCACAAGTTGACTTTGTATTATCCCTTTGCATGGGTCATTTTCCAAAATGTACTAATCAATGAGCAACACAATCAGATAGGATCATGACATGTGGAAAACACAAATTAAGAACCTGAGAACCAAAAATGAAAGTGCACTTTAGGAATTCATGGGTGTTCATTGTAGCTAGAAATTAGCTTGGGATTCAAGTGGCAATGAAGAGAAAATAGGGAACATGAGAAAATTCCATGGTCCACTAGATTAGATAACTTATTTTATGATTTTCATTGTCTTTAGACTTTGGACATGTTTGTCCTTGTTGAATTTTTTTTTCTTATAACAATTTTTGTTCATCATCAAAGGTGGTTGGGTTTTTAGGGAGTCCCCCTTTGACATTTAATATTTAAGATATATTTGAATTATGATAAGATAGAGGGGATCAGAGAAAGGAAATATGCTATGTTTTGACTCTGTGTTACAATAAAAATTGATATGTTACCTTTCTGAAATAGTATGGATGAAATTGAATAATTTTTAGTATCATATTTAATTTTCATTTTAATCTATGAATTATTAATTTTAGAGTGGTTTATCAAGTTGTATAAGGTGTTAGAATTGTAAATTGAATCTTGAAGTATTTCTATATAAATATTCCTTAAGGATTCATAGAATTAGCCTTGTCCATCTTTTAAAATATTATGATTTCAAAAATGTTGATGTCCATCACTAAACTTATACTTACCTAGTAGCAAAGGAGTCTATGTACTACTTTGATTCACTGTCATTTACTAAAAAATATATCTTATTGAAAACTGCTTGTCGAAGAACATGTTGAGTTGCCTTTACTTTTTTTTTAGGTTAAAAATAAACCATTTGTTGAACTTAGAAACATATTCTAAATCTTTTAGGGAGTTTGACCTAATTAAAATTTAGAGGAAAGATAGTTTCTTTAATCTTTCCAACTGTGGTGATCGACATTTGTTTTCCTAATGTGGGTATAGGGTCTACTTGAAGTAAGAAGTAGGAAGACAAATCTATTCAACAACATATTTTTGGTGACTCTGTTGGGGAGTCAAATAGTGGATAATCTAGTATTAAAATAAAGAATATATTTGAATGAGGTTTCCATGATACCTAAGAAGACATTGTCTCAGATTTGAATATGGTTTCTTGGAACCTAAGGACCAGTAATCGTCAATACCAATGAATCTTGATATTCTTAAAAGGAGAAGAAGAACACGTGGAAAGATTGAGAGGTATCCCCATTGCTAAATTAAGAGTGGTAGATAGGGGAGCACAAAATCTTGTAAGGAATTAAACTTTGCAAAAGTATTAGATCATTCAAACTTGATAGAACCAAAATATCATAGGGGCTAAAAAACACGAAGAATTAAAAAATAAAGAATTTGAAGCAGTACAAAGATGGAATTTCACCCATGACCTCACACAAAGGAGTAAAAAAATAAATCTATCAGCACACACACTTCTCCAATCCTAGTCAGTGAACCCTCTTTGGTCTTTTAAGCTCTTACTTTCCCAAGAACTATTACTCATCTATGTATAAATATTAAGCCTTTAAACTTCACATTACCTAGCATGACTCTAAATCCTTGGGGAAAGGGTAGAGCACCTCTAGCTTTAGGAGCTAACCTTGTAGCTTTACCTAAAGGGGCAAGATATATACTTCCCATTTTCATAGGTAATGGGGTAAGATCACAAAGTTGTGGTACCAAAAGGGGGGTATAAGTGGCCACCTTTTATCTAAAATTGGAAATTTTTGAAATTTGACAAGAATTTGAAGATAATTATGTTCAAAATTTTAAGATATGACAAAAAAAAGTAGTAGTCTTTTGAATCTAGTTTCTAAATTACAATTTTTTTTTCAAAATGGTTTAGTTTTAGACTCTCAAAAAAGGTGGTTAGAGAAAGTGGTACTATTTTTTTTTCAAAACTAATAAAACATAGTGCAACGTGTGGCCCCCCTAAAATTTGAACTTTTTTTTTGAAATTATTTATTGATCTAGTAAAAAATTACCTAACAGTATGTAGTTTATGTAAGATTTTTTTGGTAATTTTATAATGTATATTTTTTTAATGAATTTTGTAAGTGGACATATCCAAAAAATGAGAAATATCTATGTGCTCCCCCTAGAAATTATTGGAAAGTAATCCAAAATAAAAACTTCCTAAGCAATGACTATCCCATCATAAATGGATCTATCCCATTGCCTAGGAAGCTATTCACTCCCTTCCATCAATTTGGCAACAAATTTTATTTTATCAAGCTTTGATAACTTCCTTCCTTCTTCAATGATTATCATACATTTTCATCATATCTCTTGTTGCCAAATTTCTTGTTTCCGTGATATTAGGACATTTTGGTCAGCAAAGACATCTTCTACAACATGTTTTCCATGCTCATTTAAAAGGTTATCATACTAAATTCTTTAGTAGTTTCTATTCTATGAAATTATCTTAGCTTTATACTAGGATCAAAGTGAAAATTATCAATTGTATGCTCGTCCTTAAATTTCATAATGCTCTCTATTGTGTCTGCAAATCAAGAAACCTAAAATCTTAACAACAATTATTTGCTATCCTTAAAATTAAGAAGCATAACATTTGAATACTCTTTCTAGTCATTTTACTTCATGAAATATTAAAAAAATTGATGATTAGATATTTTGAGATTGTTATATGAAATTAGCCATATGAAGGGAGAAGCAAGATATTCTTTATGGGGAGAAAATATGTAAGACATCTTTTAGTTTCTAACAATGTAACTATTGCTCCAAGGTAGTTTGTCATTTGGAGTAGAAAATGGCTAAAGTACTAAGGTCTACATGCAAGTGCAACTGGAATGTTTCATTTGTTAATTTTGTTCAGAAACAAAAGTTTTAAAATAGGGTATGTACATCGACCAAAATTTTTTCTTGATTGCTCATAGTCCATTATTTAACAACTATAAAGTTAAACTCGGCCTATATTCTCACTTATCATCTATATGGTGGTGAATCAAAGTAGTGCATAGACTCCTTTTCTACTGGATAATGCATTTGAACTCCCAAGTTCTACATCCTAGTGAATGGGACTCTAGAGGGCTTCCTTTAACACTCTAGAGGATTAAGACAGTGAGATCCTATATGCCCTTTCTTGTTCATCATTATGTCTAAATCTTTGGTAAGATTGTTGGGAAGCTATAAAGAAAAATCAATCCCTTGAGGGCTTGTAGTTATCCTAAGGGGAAGATACTACTGTCCACCAATAGTTTGTTGATGATGCAATGTTGTAGGGGGACCTAGCATCAAAGAGGCAAAATCCCTTTAAAATATTCTTCAAACCTATATGTTAGCTTTCAGATAGGAAATAAATTTTTAAAAATCACAAATTTTCTTTTTCAATACCAAGGAGGCTTTGGAATTAGAAATTAGTAAAATTCTAAACATTAAGAAGGTATCTCTAGCGTACAGATACCTAGGCATCTAGTTAGATCAAGGGAAGAGGAACTCCTTTAGCTAGGATATCATAATAGGGAAAATCCAAGAAAGGGTACAGTCTTAGAAAGGAAAGTGGTTATCTTTAGTTGGATGAATAACCATGCTCAAGTCAGTCTTGTCAAGTAATCCAATGTATCAATTACTGATTCTAGAAAATCCATCTCAAAAGAAGAAGAATATTAACAAAATGTCAAAAGACTTCCTATGGAAACACTCCTAGGATAAAAGGAAAAGATCTCACCTGGGAAAAAGTATGCCAACCTAGGTCAGAGGGGGATTTGGAATAAAAAATTTGAAGGATCAAACAATAGCTCTAGGGACTAAGCTCATATGAAAAATGATAAGATTTCCCTATCTAAAATGGCCAAGATCCTTGTATAAAAAATATCCATGCTCTAATAATCCACTTAGTGTCTTTATAACTAGAAATCCTCTAAGGGGATCTAACTTATGGAGCTTATTGCTAAGTTGTAGGTCCATCATTTTGAATAAATTTACAAGGAAAATTGGCAAGGGGGTCAAGTCTAGTTCTGGATAGACTCTTGGAGATGATATCAAATTATTGCTAATATAGAAAACTTTCAAACTTCAAGACCAATTTTAGAAGGTGGGCTGAGTTCATTTCTCATTAACTATGTTAAGGAAGATAGTAACACTTTGGTAGACTAGAAATGGAAACCATTCTCAACCTTTATTATACCCCCTAAAAAATAGGAAATACTTATTGAAATATTAAAAGAAAGGAATATCACCTTAATTAATAGTCAATATAAGTAATGAATATTATTATTATATTTCTTGTCTTTCCCCATTGCATCCACATCAAAAACAAACATTTTAAAACATTAATTGAAACTGATTTCTAATCTCCCAACTAACCTTTTAATAAAGTGGCTAATTGAAGACTCATTAAGTGCACTTTAGTCTTTTTACATTCATTAAGTATTAGCTAACCTAGTGAGTCCTTGGCTTGCATGTCTCACATATTTCAAGGTGCAAGTCTTAATGACTCTTTACTCCTCTAGAAGTGATGTCATTTATTCCTCTCTTCATTCTCTTTTATGGGGAATGTTGGGACTCATTCTACATATTGACAACCATGGGAACCCCTACTAAGTTGACTACCCCTCCATATCTTGTGGCTTTTAGTCACCTAATTAAGCTTGATAGGATAAGACAATTTGTGCTTGTAAGAAACAAAGTAATTTAGAGAGCTGTTCTCTAGTGCTTGGGAACTCAATGCATCGATTCCCCTAATAGATTTTGGGCCAATGCAGACATCTTGGCCATGTTTATTGTAGTTTCTTGACACTTCTATGCTAACAATGATCTCATTGCTAGCTTTTTTCAAGAACTATTAGAGGAAGAGCTGCTAGGTGGTCTTGATATAGTGTTGATGAATATGTAAGGGGATCTCATGATTCCTTTAGCTACCAATTATAAAATAATTTACATAAGGGATGAACTAGTCCTAACATACCCTATCATCTTCACTAAGGACTTGTTGCATTTTTGGGAAGACATAGATATATACCAGAGGAACCTTCATTTCCTCCTCTTCTTCTTTGTCATTTTAGATCCCATCGAGGAGGACTGGTTGGAAAAATGCTTTCAAGAGGAAGGGATTTTGCATGAAAGATCCCTACATGTCACCATTGAGGATTTGTGTGTGGCTTTGGGGGGATAATGTTGCTTTATTTTTTCTAGAAACTCTCCATCTTATCATTAATTTTGTTTTAAAAAGGAATCTATGTAATTATTTATTAAAAATATGTAATTTTAAAAAGAAATATAAGATAATGATTATTAATAATAAAATTATTCTAAATTAATTTTAAAACATATTAAATTTTTAATCATTTATATTTATAGTGTAAAATATTTAAATAAAAGATTATATTACATATAATAAATTTTAACTTTTATCTTTTTAAAAATTTAATTAGAGATTGATTTAATTGTAGATTATATTATTTATTTATTTTTATTTTTTCTATTTAGTTGTGATTTCCTCTAGCATAATAACTTAAATTCAATCTAATCGTTAAAATTTTAAAATAATATGTATAAAAGATAAAATACAAAACTATTTTATAACTTATCAAATATAATTATTAAAAATAAGAAAAACAAAAACGAAAAAGAAAGCTAACTTAGATTTTTTTCATAAATTATAACATGGATAGACAACAATATTTTTCTGCCTCACAAAACATAATTATGAAAAAATTAGAAAAACAAAAAGCGGCTTGTACTGTTGGCTATATTTTTTATGGATTTAAAAAACTTAAAAAACAAAGACACAGCTTATAGATCTCATATTATATATACGTGCGTCCTGTGACTCAAATCAAATTTCAATAACCTTGTTATTCTCAACTCACTGCTCTGAGACACAAACGAAGCCCAGAAAGTGGTGAATTGGGATGATAATGTCGTTAACAATTCAGAAAAAGATGATGATATGTATTCTACTATTGGCGGCCTTGGCTTTGCAGTGTGCACTTTCCATGGAAGAAGAGAGAGTGGATTTAATAGTTTCACGGAAAGGTGGTGGCGGTGGTGGGCGTGGTGGGCGTGGTGGTGGTGGCCGTGCGCATGGTGGCGGCGGAGGCTGGCCACATCTTGGTGGTGGAATTGCCAGCGCTTCTACTCATCATCATCATACTAGTGGTGGTGGATTTAGACATCCATTGCTTCTTCATGCCCCTCCTCCTTATCTTTCACCTCGCTAGCATCTAAATCTTCTCATGTAAGGTGGTTTGATCTCTGTGTCTTAAAGTTGGATAAATACTAAGGCGTATTAGATGCCCTGAATATCAAGATTATAATAATTCAATTTATTTTATTAGTATCTTTAGAAGAAAGACCTCTGTACTCGTCCTGAGAAGTTTGATTCTATTAAACAATCTATTGTTGGTGTTTGTTCCCACGCCATTGTTTGATTTTGGTTAATGCTTACGTTTCAGATTCTACAAAAATGTATTTTTAATATTTTAGTTTCTTGTAGATTTTTTTCCAGTTAAGAATGTTAAGAATTAATCTTCAGGTTTCCTAAATATTCTCGTTTATTTTTAAATTTGCTTGTTTGATCTTGAACATACAATTGACATGAAATAACAAATAGTTCCAGTTTCTACATATTTTTAGTTTGTTTTAATTCTGAGCCAACAAAGAATAATATGGCTTTTTTTTTTTTTTTTTTTCAGTTTATTCAGCCATCCAATAATTAGTACACGACTAGGCAGGTTATTGTAGCTTCCACGTCCGCTTATATTAATTGGAAACATTAATCAGTTAATCTTCAGATACTATGATGTCATATGCGTTATGAGCTTTTTTGCTAAATAAATTATGAAATTTGAATTGATATTATTATGCCCATAGGCGTTCGTTGAGTTGTAAATACTTTAGTTTGTTCAGTTGTTTTGAGGGATCTGTGGTCAAAATTGTATTAAAAGATAAAATTAAAAAAAGAAAGTGGTGACAGTAGATAACAAAAGTATTTTATTAAACTGATTGCACAAGAATACAGATTACAGATTAGATAGTCTCTATAAATAGAGTACTTTAAGCTACAAACAAACGTGGATGGTGTAATGTGACAACACTAACACTTAACAACCTTGCCATGTGCTTGGATACATATTCAATCATGCACACACGTGGTGGAGTTAATTGTAGTTTCAGTTGCAATAGGAGAAGACGTGAACTTGGTCTATTCCAAGAAATTATACTAAGACAATGCAAGACTATCAATTTTTCTTTACTTCAGATAATATAATGATCAGAAATCATTAAACATTCCCAACTTTAAAAGAAAGGAATTGATTTAAAAAAAATAAAATTAATTTTTATATTATATATTTAAATTCATGATTTCTATTTAAAGTTAATTTGTTTAATATTTTCTAATGATACTAACTATAGGAAAATTTATTGAATGAGTATATCTAGATTTTAAATTTTCTATATAAAATAAATAGAATGATACCAATATAAATATAAGTGTTACAGTCATGACGGGGTTGTTGAAACAATTTCTTGCTAATTAATTGGGTTAAGAGGTGGGAAAACATTGTCCTCTAATGTACACTTTTTTCTCCTTAAAAGGAATTATTCTCTCTACAAGCTTAGAATTATAAGATGCTAGTTCAAGCCGTAAGATCAATGCACCATTAGAAACTCCTACACAATTCACTTGTTCATCTCAAACAATTCTGTTTCTTCAAACTCTACCTATAAATCTTGGTCTCAAGTTATGTTTGAGTTGTTGTTCTATTGGCAATACTTCAAACATTTCATACTATAAACGATCCTCTCAAAAAACAATTCCTTTGAGTGAAAACCAAAGATCCAACTTAAACCCACAATATCTTTATTTTGTCCTTCACTTACAAACCTATTTTTTCCTTGGCTATCTAGTAGCTTTTATATATATATATATATATATATATATATATATATATATATATATATATATATATATATATATATATATATCCTTCTCTATGCCTATTTTCATAAATAATCTGAGTGCAATAGGTATCTATATCTCTAGCCTTATTTTATACATATAAAAAATATATAAACTTTTTAAGCTGAGAGGCATAGGATATTATAAACTAGTTAAGAAGGAAAACATATTATATTCCTCCTCCTAATTTAAAAATATTACATTCAATTCATTTGTTTATAAATTTTTAAAAAAAAAAATTTAATTTTTTTAAAAAAAAATTTAATTTTTTAAAAAAAAAATTTAATTTTTTTTATCAAATGCTTAATTAAGTTTTTAAAATATTATATTTAGTTCATAGTTTAATAATTTTTCTAGATTTAATTTATTGAGTTAATATACCCCTACTTATCATTTACATTATTTAAATATGGAGCCAAGGTGGTCATGTTTATTGAAAGACATTTTATTAGATTTTTATTTTATTTAAAGTAGTGAGCTATCTACATGGTTGGATTGAATTCTTTACCAATCCCTAAAATGTCTATTTTGGAATTGTATGTGTTATTTTTATTTTTATTTATAAAATTATCTAATTGTGTCAATTCTTTCACTTCTCCAATGACATGTGTCAATTTTTTTTTTAAAATGTCGAAATGTTTACAACATGAATGATGCCACTATACAAAGCCTCTTGGCTTAATAAATCCTTTAGTTCTTTCACTTTTTTGTCCACCAAAAATTGATGTGATAACTACAAATCAATATCTTAAATATTAGCCCCATTGTTTCAAATATTTTAATTGTTAAATCTAAATAAAAATCATGTTACATATCTATTGAGGTCTATATAAACATTTCCTTATTTAACCACCATATCTCATGTAATTTTTTTTTTTTTCAAACTCTCTATTAATAAATTGAAATAAATCCTTCCAATAGTTTATAACCTACCAAAAATGATTCCTTCAATGAGCTCTCCATTAATTAATTCTAATAAATCCTTCCAATATATTATAACATACCACAAAAAGATTCTTTAATTGAAGCCCATGTTGCTAAACTTCATGTATGTAGTGACCTCAAATGAAGCATTTTGTTTCCACCTTCATTAATCTTTCAATAATCATTCCATCAAGATTTTATGGCTTGCACTTGTACCTTACAGGTCCATGAGTTAAGCAGATTGTTGAACATGCATTTTTTAGTTCAAAATTGTTTTTGTATTATGTCTTTGATATGAATTATGACATTCAACTTAGTGCCATGGTGTTCTCACATTAAGATCTAGTACATAACCTAACAAATTTGTTTAAAATATGCTCAATCAAAAATTCCTGAATCTAAATGTTATTTACAAATATCAAGAAATATAATAATGAACTTTGGAATTCATGTACAAGAATACATAAGATGAGAAAAGAATAATGAAGAAACAACACTTGTTCATAGATGGATTGAACCCTTTCAATGAAAAGAAAGGAAGAAATATGCAAGTTCATTATGGACAAAGGAGTGAAAAATTGTTGGGAAGAGATCAAATGTGATGTATTGGTTGTATTTGATATTGTATTAAGAAAATGGTTAGTAATATAAAAAAGAAAAAGTCTTAGTGGTAATGATTACATAAAAATAATAAACCAATGTGCAAATTTATGATTGGCAAGCTGATTATACACCACTACATTTAACATCATTTTCGACCAAAAATTTCAACCATCAACTAAATAAATTTAGGGTGGTTGAAATGTAAAGGCAAAAATTTCTTCTTTTTACATATAAAACCCTTGTTGGTCAAAATTTTGACCAACACAAGGCTTATACATCCACAAAGTTAAATTTTTTTTTTGTCCTTTTACGTATTTTGCGCCTGGTTTCATTTCACGTTTTTGGAGCATTTTCACATGGTTTTCTTTGCATTTTCGCATGGTTTTTGGAGAGCCTAGTTTCATTTCAGGTTTTCTTTGTAGTTCCCACCCACTTGATTAATGACGCCTGCTAGCCCTAGCAATAATATGAAAGGGGGTCTTGCATTTGCATCAATATAGGGGGGGCATAATAGTAGTTTGAAACTCTCGATATTGTCTTTCTTTCATTCTTCCTGCTGTGCTCGACTTCAAAAGCTCTTCCATTCATGACCTCCAATCACACCTACACCTACATCTTCAAAAGCCTTAAGGAATAGATTTTTGCATGGTTTTTGCAGAGCCCAGTTTCATTTAGGGCTGGTCTTCAAAGTGAATCAAACAAGACTTTGAGGGCTACTAGAGAGAATTTGGTAAGTTGTTTTGTGATATATTGTTTTTTTTTTTTTAGTGACTAGAAGTGAACATGGAAAAGCACATACTCTAAGCACGTGGCAATAGAGTTTTTGGAATAGAACCTAGTATTGATCTTTTGGGATTTGGGAGTCAGTATTGTGTATTTTTGTTGCATCATTGCCACCACTTCTCCCATGGGAGGTCTCGACAAACTGTTCCCTTGAATGCACACAAATGCCACCTTCACCAACACTTCTACTTGTTCCAGATTGACCTCACTGCCCAGCCTTGGATCTGACATGCCCACAAAATTTCTAGCCACCATCTCATTGAATAGCCAGTCTGGATAATATTGCTTACTTGGGATTTTTGTTGGATTGAAGTTTTTCCTTCCACTGACGAGCTCCAACAAAATTTGGCCATAGCTATACACATCCACTTTCACATTGATGGGAAAATTAGTTATCCAATTTGGTGCCATATATCCCCTCATTCCTCTTAAAATAGTTAGAGTGTTGCTTTGTTCCTATTATTTAAGTAATCCCTCTTTCCACTCTGTCACAATAAATAAATAAAAATTTCTTTTTTCACCTCACACATGGCTAAAATAGTTAATAATATTAGTATTTAAGTATGCTAGAAGCCCCTTAAAAAGTTTCAAGAATCAAAATATCTAAAGGCACTTGTTATTATAGTTCCATTATTCTCTCCACCAAGCCCAAGAATATAGCCAATCTAGATGCACACATCCCTTATTTCCCTCATGGTTTCAACGACTTACTATGATTAGTAAGCTCATCTGAGCTATTCACAATTTAAAACCTTCAATCTCCACCTTTCATCTTCGCCTCCATCCTACGGGGATCATGTCAACCATCCTTCACAATGATCTCATCATTAGATATTTACTATCCATTCTCCATTCCAAAATTCTATAAATTGAGCCACTCCCTCATCCATTCCAAGAATCCATCAAGTTTGAGCAAAGTATATGCTGTTAAATCAAGTCATCCTTAAGAAAATGAGCATCTACATATCAATTAGTCAAGGAGAATATCATTAAACAATGGAGGCTTTGGTAACATTTGAGTTAGGTTTTTGATGGTAATGTTGTTTCCACACTCTGTTGTTGAGCTCTATTTGGAGGTTTTGTTTTAGTTTGCACAAGAACTTGTTTTTTTTTAGTTCAATTCTATTGTATTCAAATCTTTTGACATTACACAAGTAATTGATAGATGGATCACACAAGGTTTCGAACACAAGTGAGTTCCACATGAAACATAATCATAGGTCTTGTTCATTAGGCCAATAGGTAATGGAATAGTCTACCTTGAATCTAGGTTGTGATTCACAATTGATGTTCAAGCCACTTTTGAATCAATCATCTTTATGTAACCAGATTGTAATTCCAACAACTATAAAACTAAATATTCCTAGAAGTCACATAAATATTGGTTTCTGTCACTTTTGCATGAACTCAGTTGGCAACTAATTGATGGTTTGCTTCGCTTTCGCCTGAATCTTGTCCAGAATTGATCATTACACGAGTCCAAATTAATGCTCTCTCACAATTTTTATATACCATCAAATCAATTTTGGAGTCGAATGAATATGATATTGAAATGTGGATAATTGATTATGACAAACAACAAGTTTCGATTTTCATATATGATATAAAAAATGAAGCTGAGATTTTATCATAAACAAATTTAGTGAAATAAGTACCTTTCAGTTTTAAATTCTAATCAAAGAAGTATCAGCACAAACTCATGATTCCATATTGAAAAGAAAAATGAAGTATGACATAAAATTATGATGTATATTAGGAAAAAAAATAAACTTATGAAATCTTCCATAAAAGTAAAAGACCTTATGGCAGGGGAATGGTGTTGAGTATCAGGCCAAATTGGTAGCATTGGTGGATGAAGAGAATAAAAGTGGGAAAAGAAAGGAATATTAGTGATGAATTTATCTTTATCCTTCAATGTGACCCCTGATTCATCCCTTCCATCTAATGAATTTACAAATATAATAGCCAGACAACACACAATTTTGATCCCACACATTGAGGAAAAAAGAATGCTTTGTGCACAAGTGCTAGGTCAGTGTCCACTAGCTATCAATCATGATGGGACTTGGGTGGTTTTGTGGATTCCCAAAATAAAATCAATTTGGAATGAATTACAGTGTGGAGCCCAGTGCTTAACTCAATTTCATAGAAAATAATCCAAAATAAATTATTTGTTAAGGTGTCTTCTTATCTAGAATTTTACCTCAGACAGTTTAGTGAGTCCAACTTTTTTAGATTTGTCCAAGATTTCATTGGGAACCTCATTTAAAAAGTAATTCTAGGATAGATTTGAGGTAGCTACCAGTCTACAAAAATAAGATATGTGTGGGGTAGACATTCCACCAAATAAAAATAGAATGATAGATCAGTACAGTCCTTTTCAAACCTAATATTGAATGATTAAATATATCAGGCTTACCAAAAAAATTATGTTTGCTCATTTATTTTGTTAGAATACTGCAGCCACTTCTATTAGCAAATTATATTTTATTTGATAAATTTGGTTCAGGTATACTTTTCACTTGATGAAATCAACCATTTTAGTTTTCAAGGGATATCATAATTTTAGACCAGCTAAAAAACATGCACTGAACCGTTCATTCAATTTTTTGTCTTCCTATATAGGAATGCTAATTATTTTTTAAATTTCCAGTTCATTGTACATATTTACACCATGTGCAATTCAACTTTTTTGGCAAATTATAGTTTTATTAACTACTTATGATCTTAAATGAGTACAATTAAGCCTGCCCTATGATCAAGCTTGTTGCATGTAAAACATTTGCCATTGAATTTCTATCCATTGGTCTAATTTGTAGGCATCTCATTAGGTTTCTCAATCTGATATGCTCTGAAATTTGTTGTCTTAGAACATTCTCCTTGTTCAAAATGCAATCCTTGCTTATCTCCAACTGTTTTTTGCATTTTTAGCTGTTCATAAAGCTTTTTAGTGCTCAATTTGAATTCATGCTTGAATTTCTTTTCTTTGGCTCTGTCATCCCTTAAGACTTCATTCACATTCTCAAGTTCTTGCTCATTGTGCTTTGTTTTATTTAAATCAAGTTGTATCTATCCGATGTGAGTGTTAAATTAGTGACATTCATCTGATTTCTCTTTTAAGGCCTTTTTAAGTTTTTCTTGACTTTCTTGCCTCTCATTCAATTCCTTAGTCAAACTGGAATGTTAGTACTGATTTTGGATATACAAAACAAATGACAATCTATCAATGAATTTGAAGACTAGTGCCTTGTTTACTTGGGCAATAGAGTCTATTGCAATGTAGATTAGTTAGGTACAACTTTGTAGGAAAACGCTATTTTTAACATCAAGTATTTTGAAGTTATTGAACCCGAGAGGTTAAAACACATATGCTATCCATTGACACTCTAAAGGATTTCAACTTTTCAAATAGAAGATCAATCAGACAAGGATGAAGAAGCATACATGAATCTCTTAGTTACCTTGATTATTAGACACATTCTAATAAAAAATAGAGGGAGGTCATTAAAAAAATATTTGTTGCATTCAAAGAAATTCTTCTTATAGTGTATAGAGCATGTTGGTAGTGGCTTCTATAGCTTTGGTGTTTTGATCTAGTGGTGCTAAGGAGGAAGAGTCTGCTAAAAATGTCTAGCCAAGGAAGTATCAGTCCATACAAAACATGAAGGCAGGAAGATTGCAAAACAATGAGTTTTTGCAAGATTGCATCCTTGGAAAGGCTAGACTATGGATAATATGATGTGATTAATATCAAATAAGTGAAAGTAGGGGGATGTATTTTATTGAGAAGGGAAGGTGAACTTTGTGGATTGGGGAGAAAAGTAGGTGTTTTGGATATCCTTCAATCGTCAAAAATGAATAAAAGTAGAAAGTTGTCAGCAAAAAATTATTTTGATTTCTTATTCTGCTATAGTGAGAGGTTGTAACATTTATACCAATTTCATTTGTGGGATACACACTCTTGATAAGTTAGTTAGCCTTGCGACTAAGGTCTATGGGGAATGTTGACACAAGCAACTTGACCATGAGTTTGAATTTGGTATTTCCTTGGGGATATTTACTTATTTTCCAAATAGAAGGTATCATCTCCATTTTGTCTATCATGATAAGTTGTCAGAGGTTTTTCAAATGAATTTATTTTCTTATGTTTATTTCTTCTCATAGAATGAACTTAGTCAAATGAAGCTGAACATGTGAATGCTTGATGACCCAGTTCAAGAATATTGTGTATATAGAGGCCTTGTACATTCTAGTATAATTTCTCCCTCATATAAGGTCACTTATGGATTCAGGAAAATGCAAGATGCATTTTCAAAGGGTGTCTTTTGTTAGTTTTTAGAGACCAATAATTTTTGAAATAAATAATTTATCCTCAGCAAAATATTACTTCAAATTGTCATAATCTGTGACTTTTGTTGACAGGTTTAGACATCTCTCTCACAAGTAGATCATTGAGGCTAATTATAGATGATACCAATCTAGATAATACATGCTCAAAGGAATTTTCTACTATTAACATTAGGAGTGGATAAGAGTAGGTAGTTATTAAAACCATTTCAAATGACGTGGTGATGTATGAACTCCCATTAAATTTCTCACATAAGCATGATTAAGATTTTGAGTTGAGATCTCCAATCGAACATGTTCATGGTAGTGAAGCTTGCAACTCCAACAAGACTTGTCATACTGATAAATTAGGAGTACATCTAGAAAATCATCCTAGGTGGAAAGGGAGACATAATGAGAGTGAATCACAAGGGAATTTAATGGTGGATTCTACCAAACAAAGAGATCATAATCAACTTCTTTCTGGAATCAGTAGTAAGACTCTTGATCATGTACATGTGAGCAAAAAAAGATCAATTTTTCCTTAAGGAGATCATGTTTTCTTAGATACTTACCCTCAATTCTTTTTGATCTTTTATTTAGGGTATTTTGAATTACAATTATGATGATAAAATTGAATTTGTATTGGAGATGCAAGAATTGGTAAATAAAGGCATATTTGTTAAGGTTGTTAAAAATATCAAGTAGCGGAATTCAAACTTCTTTGAGGAAAATATTGTGTTTCTATTTCAACTAAAGAAAGTATTGAGATGTTCTCATTGATTATAATTTTTAGTATATTTGATATAAAAGGATGGTCAATTATTTCTATGTTCACAATCATGACATTTTTAGACTACTAGTTATGATATACAGGTTGAGTTTCTTAAACTTGTAAGAGATAGGGATTATATGGGGACTCTTAGAGTTTCATGATCTGGCATGGGTCCTTTTTCTTAAAGATATTCAAAAAATTTCAAACCTTTGAAAGAGATAATACTGACATTGACAAAGCAAGATGATAGTGCATCAATAAATTAGTGCATTTTGTTAATTTTTCTTGCGACTTCGCTTCAAGTATGATGTAGAATTTTAATGACAGAACTATTAGTGATGTTATGACATGAAAGACTTGATATTTTGGTGCATCATTTTCTTATTAATAAACTTGTGCTATATCAGAAATGCTATCATAGTATAGCATGATTATTTTATCTCTAGCTTAACATATGATGCATGATCAATTTTATTCTAGAGAAAAGAAATTGTGCTGTCCTCAAGCTACCATGAGGAAGACCATATTATTTGAAGCACATGCTAATTAGCTATCAGAATAATATGGGAGAAATAAAATCCTACAACAACTAAAAGAGTGTAAATATTTTTCTTCTAAGACTTGAGATATTGCGATCTAAGTGAACAGATGTTACATTTGAAAACTTTCCAAGCTTAGGCAACTAAAACTAGGCAAAATATTGATACTTAGTATCTTGGAAAATTTAAAAACATAAGCAATGTGTTAGCATGGATTTTATATTGAGTCATACACAGAGGTTTTGATGGTATATTTTGGTCATTGTTGTGGATCAATTTTCCAAGATTGCTTACACTGTAGCTTGTGAATACCAAAAAGATGCATCTTATAAGGAGAAATGAAATTTTGAGTCATACTTGGTATAATTTATGGAAGAAGCCATGAACATGACCACAGTGCAGTTGTTGATGTTATTCTCAAGCTTAAGAGCAATGAAAACTGATTCATTGAATGCTAGGAAAGTTGTTGTACTATTTCCTTAGATACAAATGAAGACTGTGGCAATGGTTGTATGCATAATTTGTTTTAACAGTTCAGTTAATTGCTTCACTAAGTATGTCCCTTTGAAAATGGTGTATACCCACTCTTGTAAAGAGTTCACACAGAAGAACTATTTTTTAAGGGATGAAGAATTTCTTTGAAACCATGAAAAAGGATATTTAGAAGTGACCAAATACTGAAACCTATGAAGAGAAGGCTCATAGGAGGATGCTAAAAAAGGAAAAACATAGTTGGTGATCTACTATAGTGTATGTGCAAAAGGATTGATTTGAAAAAGGCCAATGTAACAAATTACAATGAAGAATGCTTGTCAATACAAGATTCCATGAAAATCGATCAGTGATACTTATTTCCTCTAGATTTGCCAAAAGATCTTCTACATCTTAAAACTGTTGATATTTATGAATAGAAAGAGGACAAAAGCATGATACAATCATGCAGCAAGGCAGCTAATCCACCTTCGAGTTGGACCACCTGAATGTCCAAAAAATTTCAAAATAAAGAAAGTGAAAAAATACTAGAATATAAAAGAGTCTAATTTTGGCTATCTTGGCATGGATTTAAGAAATAGTAAGCAGTCAAGTTGGCACATCTTAAACAAAAAATAATTTTATCTTAAACCAAGCAGTTCAAAACTTCAAGATTTTGAGGATTCGATATAGAAGCATTGATCTCCTTTCGATCACAATTAAAGTTGGAAGTAGTTATCTAATGCAGAGTTTTGAAGATCATAATATGGTGTTTCTAAAGGTGGATTTAGTTAGAAATTGGGTTCGAGTCATAAAAACTACTTCTAGATAATTGAGATTGGAATAACATTTTTATTTTGATAAGATTGCAATACAGTTTTTATTTCATGGAGATCATATAGTTGCTATCATAAAGCAGGTTCCACTTGTCTTATATGCAAAAAATCTGCAACCACACAAAGGATGCCTTTTTGGATTTTATAATAAGGGAAGAAAGTGGCGAATGTTAAGGCAAAATATTGAATTTAACTATATTAGAGTTTGATCTAGATCTAGTCAGATTCTTGGGTGCTTTTGTAACTATGTTTTATTGTTTGTGAGGAATTGCGCGCATTAGTTCAATTCGACGAAAGTTTAGACAGGATTTCCTTGATAATTGGGATTTACATTTTATAAATTCATCTAAATATGAAGGATGGTCTTAATCATTTTCTACCCAGGATGATGGTTTGGAAAGTTACAACTCCAAATTGTCAGAAATAATGACCATAGATGAGAGGATTGCGAAATTGAAACCAAATTGACTCTTAATTTTCTTTACCTACAGACTTCAGTAGATCATATCACCCATCAAAAAAAAGCACTCATAGAAAGTGAGAAATAATCGAATCTTGAATTTCCTTACCTATAGACTTCAGCACATCATTAGCCTTTGCAATAAGCTACATGTCACCATACTCGATCCCATTGTGCACCATCTTGACAAAATTGTCGAATCCACCCTTTCATATATAGGTAACAAAAGGACCACTATCCACCCATGCAGCGATCTTAACAATTTTATCCTCAATATACTAGTAAGCCTCATATGACCCTCCAGGCATAAGAGAAGGGCCATTCCTGGCACCCTCTTCACCCCCTGAAACCCCCATGCCCAAATATAGAAGCCCCCTCTTCTTTGCCTCCTCTTGCCTTCTCTCCATGTTTTCGTACCATTCATTCCCATTGTCCACAATATAGTCCGCTTCTTCCATGTGGGCAGCCAGAGTCTCAATTGATTTGTCCACAGGGGGCTCTGCTTTGATTAGAAGGATTATGACTCTGGGCTTTTGGATTGAGAGCACAAATTCCTTGGCATCATGGAAGCCTTCTACTAGTAGATTGCCTTCTAGCTTGGCTCTATCTACCATCTCATCTACCTTTTCTGGCTCTGATTGTAGACTGAGATGGGGAAGCCTTTTTCTGCAATGTTGAGAGCTAGATTTTGCCCCATCACAGCCCATCCAGCCAATCCTATTCTCGACAATTCAGCCATCTCTTTTTCTTGTATTCACATAATTAGAATCAAGAGTAAGGTTAACATCCAAGGGAGGCTTATAACTTTTATCTTACAAAGGACATTTGAAACAATGTTCCTTGGATTTTTGTGGCAATGTCATTGTATAGAGCTCTAAGTTTAACTGTTTCAGCATCAACTATTGAACCAAACTATTTTGGTGTCATCTTCGAAAAGGCTAAACCATCCAAGAGCAAGGTTTTCACAATAAAGGCAACATATGAAAATCTCATAGTGATCTAGATTGCAATTTAAACTATGAAACTAGGCAAGGGATACAAACACTATAGTCAAATCAGCTCTCTCAAGCTCTCAGAACATAATGTAGC